>MU827789.1:1491367-1523009 GCA_029204205.1 Desmophyllum pertusum | reverse complement strand
ATGGACAAATCTTCACTTATACCAACCTCTTTAAGACAAATTCCCCACTCACTGGTCCTCTGTACAATTCTTGTAGTAGTGAGTCTGGGGAGAATTTAATAATTTATTAACTTTCCAAGAGTTTAATAATTTTTCTTCATCTTTGTGTTCTGTCACACCTGACAGAGGACGTCAAAGAGGGTAATGGTTGGCAATGATTTTAATGGTAATAATACAGCTTAATTTTATTAATTATTTAATAATTTATTTAATAGTTAGTGAATAAAGTTAAGGCTTAGCTAATATAGAACCTAGTTTGACGCTACACCAAGGGTCGACATACCCTATTTTTGAAGCCAAATGGAGGCTATTTATGGTTTATTTAACCCTTCTAACATTTTAACACAAGGGCTCTCGTTTGGGAAGATCTTGGCCAAGTAAAGTAATTCTGTTGTGGCTCAAAAATTTGTTGGTTAGTCTGTTCAAAGCATTAAACAATAATAATCCTTGGACAAAAGCATCAGGAACATACAGACGATAAAATGCAAATTCTGAAAACTGGGGGGATGTCGGTTGGGAATATCCTCACTATAATTAATCAAATATTATTATTGTGAGCAATAATTGGTCTAAACATAGCACATACCATATCCCCCAAGTGATAATCCCCAGTTTTCAAAATTTGAAATTATTTCCTAATTTCACTCATCGCAAACAAACATATATACTCCAGCTTGGGCTGGAGTATATTTGGTGTCACGTGACGACTGTTTAGAATTGCGGGAGAGAAAAAAAAATTGATGGATTATATAAACATCATTTTTTATTATTAATTTTTTTCTGTTTTATAATATTTTTCAGTGATAGGCAATCCTGGCCCACAGGTAAGCTATATGTGAGCTATTAAACTTGCATTAACCTGCGATCAGGCTCATTTTTCCACGCTCTAATTAATTATCTTTACGGGAAAATTTGCCTTATCGCAAGTTACACTTACGTACAATCATCTTGCAATGTGTAAAATTGCTGTGCAAAAACTCGAAGAGCAGTCCGTTATCAGAGTACACACATGAATGCACGTCACGAATGGCGGGGAAAACACGGGTGCGCCAGCATTATACAATTTGCTGTGTAAAACTCGCGCTGGGATTGGTTTAGGGCAGTCCGTAATCAAAGTACACACACGATGGCCGTCATGACGTGGGTGCTCTGCTCGAAACTTTGTCAAACATCTTCGTATCGCCTTCTCTCAAAAGAGAGAAATATTTTCATCAAACTGGAAATAGTCCTAAGGACAATCAGTGTAGTAGTTAAATGGGCTGTTCGAGCTTGGCTAAAACTTTGAAGCAAACAGTTACAGACTGCTTAGTTGATAAAGATTAAATTTTTAACCGCCGTAGCAATACAATACAATACAATACTATTATTACAATACAATACAATACATTTATTTGCATTTCACTTTGTCTAAAGAGAGACAGCGTCGTGTGGCATACTTCCTTCAGTGTCAGCTTAAGCAAAGACGTTTTTGAGCCACGGACGGCAACCGGAAGTTGAATGTTCTCTTCTTTGATGCATATTATCGACTTTTCGTCCATAACGTTAAGTTATAAATGCTAAAACAAGAGCTTCCCAACACATTGGTGGAGGTGAAAAGTGCGCCAAAAAACAAGAGCTTCCCATTGCTGGAGGTGAAAGCGCGCCCAAAAACAAGAGCTTCCCATTGGTGGAGGTGAAAGCGCGCCAAAAAAACAAGAGCTTCCATTGGTGGAGGTGAAAGCGCGCCAAAAAACAAGAGCTTCCCATTGGTGGAGGTGAAAGCGCGCCAAAAAACAAGAGCCCGCCCGTGGCTTAAAAACGTCTGTGCTTATTAAGCTCTCTGTCACTCAAACCTTTATTAAAGGGACACTGTCAGTTAAAGGGACACTGTCCTGGCGTATTTGCCTCAAAACTGTTATAAATGCATGAAATGGTCCCTAAATCTATGAAATAAGAACTTAATAAACTCTAACTAAATGATAAAAAGCAATTTCTTCAAGAAATTCCATACTGCAACAAATGTTTGCAAAATTTTAAAGATTTCCGAGCCAAATTTGAAACTTTGAAAACTGACATCCTGACTTTTTTTCAAAAATCCATATTGCAATCCATTTCCATCCTCGCTGTCGTTCGTCATCCTCACTTGCTAATGGATTCCTGTCATTTGTCGAGTGTTATTCTACAGAATCAAACCATTATTGATCAACTTCCTATGATCTAGATATGTTTCTGAGCTTCCAAAATCATGCTAACATCAGGACAGTGTCCCTTTAAGCGGACACCCTGGGGGAATGCTCTAGTGTCCGCGAATATACAGGGTGCCCACGTAATAGAGGTACAGTCAACTCTCTCTTAACGGACACCTCTATAAGACGGTCACCTCTATAAGATGGACAACTGGTGTTGGTCCCTGCGCGCCGTTTTTCAGTCATTTTACTGCATCTTAACTCTATAAACCGGACACAACTCCTCTATAAACCGGACACCCCTCTAAGACGGACAGTTGGTGCCGGTCCCCGATGGTGTCCGTCTTAGAGAGGGTTGACTGTATTTTTACAGTAAATAAGGGAACTGATAAAATTTTGTGGCTTTTGAAGGTGTCCGCTTAAGACGGTGTCCGCTTAATACAGGTTTGACTGTGTTAGAGTACAGATGCATGGCCAAATGAAATATATTTGTTAAGTTGATATCGAGGTTGGCAACATTCAATTGATCAAGTTTGTTTTCGTCGCTGTTAAGATTTACAGAATTCAAGAAGAGCCGGTGTATGCTGTAGTGACGGACATTTTTCCTACTGACAATGGAAATACTGGTAAGTGTTTGACAAAGGCTTTGAACTCTCATTGAACGTTTATGTATGATTCCGTCACGGATGGCGCATCTTGAAAAAATTGGCCAATTTTTTCAAGTTCGCCGTTCGCAATCCGTGTTAATCTTCTCCATCCTCAACCATCCATGTTCCTGTTTGGTTTATTATTACCTCGTTAGTGTTTTTCTATCTTAGTAAGCTATTATTTTTGAGGCTTGATTCAATTTGAAGATGATTTACACTTCGCAAAAATGACTTAAAATATCGTGACATAGCTCCTTTAACAACCAATCAGAGACACTACACGGATCTCTGTAGAGCTACGTCATCAGTATGGAAGTTTTCGGCTCGAATCTCACACGTCTTTCGAGCGGGGGATAAAAATGAGCGCCCGGGGGAGGGGGTGAGGGGGTGTACTTTCCTACATAACCTAAATAGATATGTGCCGCCCCAAAGGGTATGGCTGTTTGAGCCGTTTTGGTCTGAAAATGGGTATAGATTTTGAACAGTTTGGTCTCAAATTAGGTAGTTTTTGCCTGCTTGTCTGAAACAGGGTATACATTTTTGCCATTTTGGCTTGAAAAGGGGGAATTTTTTTTTAAAGGTTCAGGTCTGAAATTGGGTATGGAAAATCGCATACAGTGGAACCTCTACTTTGGGACACCTCCTTGTCCCGGCAAAATGCTCAGACATTATAATCTTTGAATTTACCACCGCTATTAAAAGGACACCTCTGTGAAAGGGTCGGGGACATTTTTTGAGCGTCCCGAACCATGCTATTTTAATCTCCATTAAGAGGACAACAAATCTGCTAATGAGTACAAGACTATTATTATATTGACCAATCTCAAGTGTATTTCAAAAGTCCGCTTTTTGTAGGAAAAGTCAAATCGCAATTTAAACAGTCCAAGGTTGCTGTTGCGAGGTTAAATCATACATTTTTTGTCGCTTAAATAAGTGGCTGCATTCCAAGTCAAGAAAACAGGCATTTTTTAGGTGGTTAGTTATTAGTAACAAACACCCCACCCAACCAACCTCCATTCAGGGGACCTCTCCATAAGGGGACACTTCTCCCTGCTCCGAGGGTGTTCCCTTAGAACGGGTAAGGGTTTAAACGGGCGGCACACCCCTGCCACAAATTTCGAGGAGTAGCAGTAGCGCTAGATGAGATACGTCTGTTAACGTTTGCTTTTACTAACGACAATCTATTTTGACAGGTGATTCCACCAAGGAGGAGGAGGAGGAAAGACCTTCAGTTTTGCTGAATCCGTATTTGATTGAGGCCACGTTTTCAAGAGAAAGACCGCCATTACCATCAAGACCTGAAACTGAAGGAAGCAATGCTGCACCAGTGTACCAAAATGGCGGACATGAAGCTGTAGATCAGGAAACCGATGGTTCGATTGTTTTTACGAATCGGGAAATTGAAGAGACTTCGTTCACTGCTTCGCCAAGCTCGGAGAACGACTCAAACAAGTTGTCAGCATCGCACGAACAAGATGAAGAATCAATTGCTCACGATCACCAACATGAGTATCATAGCGACACAGTTTGTCCAGACAGCGCCGAAGGAAATGAAGAAGATCTTGATTATCAAGGACTGGGTGAAAGGCAAGCGCGCGCAAAGCGTGTTTGTTTGCCCGAGTTTGTAACGATAACACGCTTTATCAGACACTTAGCACGCCACGGAACTGCCCACATGGAGAGACGGAGAAAACAAAGGAAAAGAGAGCGTCCTTTTATGAGAGTTTAGCCGAACTTGAAAAAGGCTCGCGAGAATCTGTTTATGCGTGTCCGTCGCGTATCGCTGAAGAATCAGCCATTGAGGTAAGGACGTTTGCTAATACAGTCGAACCTCCACTAACGGCCACCTCTCCACAACGGCCAGGATTTTTTGTCCCAACCGTGCGCCGATCCATGCACTTTGCTCTTATTGAAACCTCCCTACAACGACCACCTCTCTACATCTGCCAGTTAATTCTGAACCCAGGGTGGCCGTTGTAGAGAGGTTCAACTATTCAACTTTATTTTCACGATTTTGTCCCGTCATTTTGAAAGAGGTGCAAACATGGCGCGAAAGAGACTTGCTCTAAGTCGATCGTTTTCATTCTGTTGGGAAAGGAGTTTGGACTCACGCTTATTTTTTCTGTGTAAGCGGCAAAAAAGTACAGCGGGAATCCATGTCAAATAATTTTCGTAGAAGTTGATTTCTGAAATATTCATAATCAGATGCCTGGCGAAAGATTTTGCCAATCCTATTTGATGGGTGTAGCCCCCGGGGTGATTGGGCGGGGGTGATTGCAGTACCTTTTAGGTATAACAGGGACTAGTTTTGTCTTAGAATTGGTACCTCTTAGGGGTGAAAATGAATTCGAGCCACACCCACAAAACGAGATTTTGGTACCTTTTAGGGGTTCTTTTCAAAATTTTCGGCGATCACCCCTGTCACTTTTATATGGGAGTCCCCCCCCGGGGGGGGGGGGGGTGTAGATTTGCTTGGAAGCGCGCAGGCAATGGGTGCCCAAACTACTGTCTGATTGACATGTTACACGAGCTTAGAGTATAAGAAATTTCAGAAAAAAGTAAACGATTTGTTTCGTTCTTTTTAGGACGAGGAGAATATGAACAATGAAGAAGGCGAAGGGCTGCCTGAATATCAAACATTAGAACCTGAAGAGTCGGGTAGGTGATCTTGCACTGAGTGACTTCCAACGAACTTGTATGTAGCAATGGGCCAAGGAACAAATTCAAGGAACAAATGTTTCTATCATTATGCTACATGCAGTGCAAGCCCAGTGTAACGAACTCGTTTGGAGAAATCGTTGTAATGTCTCTTACTTGCGCGCGGAAATTCATAACCACTGAAATAGCAGTTATTACGGACGGTCAGCGGTTTGACATGCAAAACGAGGCGAAAGGGTCAATCTGGTATTGTATTGGCCCATTAGCCTCATTTGTAGGCTCGATTACCAGCCGCCGTTCGAGAAAATGAGCCAGAACGAAGACCGGACTCGAGAGAGCGGCGGAAATCGAGCCTAACTCGTTTACATACTTTTTAAAAAACAAAAGAATATGTGGACTGCGGGCCTCAACTGTAATAACAGCTATTACAACCAATCAGAGACACTACACGGATCTCTAGAGCTACGTCATCAGTATGGTATTTTTCAGGTCGAATCTCAGACGTCTCTCGAGCTGGGGAAGAATTGAGGGCAGGAAGAGAGAAGAGTCTGTTTTCTCATACTACATAAGTTAAAAGACGACTTCCCGTCAAAAAAATATTTAAAAATTCACTCTGACAGAATATTTCGCCGGCCTTACATTTACTCTTTTAATATTTCCCGTAGTTTCGAACCAGGATCCTGATGAGCCAGATAACCACGACTACAATGTACTAGAGGAACCAGAAACAGCTTGCGATGAAGTGGATGAGCGTATAAATGACAGAATATCACGATGTGGACTCAACAAGTGAAGACCCGCGGCTTGCCGCTTGAACCATCAGAGATTGTAAACACTGAAGACAACCCCGCTTATGCAAAACCCTTGGATACGAAAGAAGAGCCAGACTTGTCCCTTGAACCATCAGAGATTCTCAACATCGAAGATAACCCCGCTAATGCACAGCCCTTGGATACAAAAGAAGATTCAGACTTGAATCTTGAACCATCAGAGATTCTAAACATCCGAAGATAACCCCGCTTATGCGAAGCCCTGGAATACGAAAACGGTTTGAGCCGTCCGTTCGGAAACGTGCATACAGTATGTAGTAATGAAATTAAGCCGTTAAGGGCAAAATTAGTGTGGGAAAGACATCGGGTGGTCAGCGACAATCTTCGGGAGACTATTCGGAAATATCTGCTGACCTTCCTGATCACGTTCAAAAAATTTCGTAGGACCTCGGATAATTCGCGGCAATCTTCGAGTCATCTTCGGAAGGGTTCGGGTCGTCTTCGGAAATCTTGGAAAGTCTTCAGGTCAACTTTGCACTCTTCGAAAAATGCCCTCTGTCTTAACCAATTAGAATTCAGTCATTTTGTCCTCTATGTTATTAGTAGCTACTACAACTATTGCAAGCCCTTGTTGATTACCGTGTGACACTAAATTTTTGCGGAGCTTAATTTTGTGGATTGGCGAATTTTTCAGTTTGTGTTTTGCTGGTAATAATTTTTGCGATTTGGCGAAACTGATTTTTGCGCTCAGTTCTCACTTAGATACCAACGCAGTTTTCCTTAAGGGAGATTACTGATCATTTCATGAACGGAGTAAATTTTTGCGGAAATTTTTTTGAAGGGAATTACTTGTTTTTGCGGATCGTGAAAAAAAAAGAAACCCGCAACAATTAATTGCAAACACGGCATAGTGGAGTCAAGGACAGACAATAAAACTTGGACTTTCCTCTCTAGAATTTTTAAAATAACTGTGTAAAGCTACACAGGAAAGGTTGAAAATAAGATGCTTTGAATTATATGTAGCAAAAAAAATGTTTAGGAGTTCCGAATAGATCTCTAAACACAAAACAAAAGATAAAACAGTGTATTTATGTAAGTAACTGGAATATTAAGTTATAAATGTACTTAGTCTATAAAGATTGATATATTTCTGTTTATATTTTTTTATCAGCGTAAAAAGTAAATACCATAAATACAATTCTTGCAATTCTATGTCAATAATCTGTTGATCACAAATTATAATCGCTATTTTGATCTTTGTCTTCGCTTTAGGTCCGTCCCACAATATGTTGATGGAGTAGTATTGATAGATTTATAAAAAATATTGAAATTACTTTGTTTACTTATTTTTGAAAAATGAAGAAACAAACATATAAATACGTAAGAAAATAACCAACTTTTTAAGAAATAAACAGCTAAAAGCTGCTGATTAGTGAGATAAGGTTTTCCTATTAATTATACAACCTAAGACAAAAGTGTTTGGAACGTCAGCAATTTTGTTCCTCCCCCTCCCCTCCCCTCCCCTCCCCTTTTGTATAGTGAGGGGGATATTTTTTACACCCTCTCAACTACTTTTGTTTTGTTTTTCAACATATTAATTTAGGAGTAGAACAAAGCGTTTTGTATATTAGTAAATAAAAAAAGGAAAGAGTGAAGTCCATTAGACATATACTGGATATATATCGAACATTACTGTGTAAGCTGCGTCGAAAGCACGCTGTCACTTTGAACTATAACTTTGAATAAAGTTAAGTGTACATATTTGTGTAAATATAAAGAGTGAATAAATTATGAAGTTGTGTACATGAACGTTTACTATTTGCTTTCTAGATGAATTTACTTTTACTTCTTAATCTGTGCTGGATCATTTTCCTCTCGTTACTTTCGTCCCATGCTAAGGAAACCGGGATAAGCTACCGCAGTGTGGGTCAGTTTGGCCCGAGTGCGGCTTTAGCTTACCTTACGTTCGTCTTTACCTTTTTATTATCTTGTGTCTCAATTGTAAGATTAGTTAACTTTCGCCGTTTTTATTTGAATAACTTCAACATTTTATGAGGATACTGTGGCACAATTATTTGCTAAAAAGTCATTGGTGCAACTCATTTTGGCCTATAATGCCGGATTGATATTTTCTTATTAAACTGAAGGCTCTTGATCTTATAAAAGGTACCGCGATAACCCTATTGGAGGTGGAAAGAAATGATGGTATATTTTCTATTGGAGGTCATATTAGATCATATTAGATCTGGAGATCATATTAGATCATGGTATTGTCTATTACAACACAGGTATGCATGTGCATGTACAGTCCGTTCGGAGGGGGAGTCAATAAATGTAAACCCCCATAGCTAGGGGTTTTTACAATAGCACAAAGTTGAAACCGTTTGTGAGTCAGTCGTCGCTTCTCACACTCGGCTTCCCCGGCCATGTATGTGCGATTCCCACCTTTTGCTGGGCTTATTAATTCCTGATCAAATTATTTGATTACATCACTTTTATTGAATTATATCAAAGCGGCTATATGCATAAGCACTTGCACATAGCCAAATTTATCCATCTTGGTAGTCCCTGCAAACCGAGTTCAACATTTACAGCAATTCACCCACTTGATTCAGTGAAAGGCATCAATTAAAGTATTTTGGAGGCATACTCAAAACCAAGCTTTACTATCAGTAATTGCTACTTTTGAAATCATGAGGTGTAATCTTGTAAGTATTTACCCAGTGGTGAAAACGACAAGGGGAAATAAAAATAGGTCCGCTGTGCGTGCATGTGTGGATTGGAGTCGATTTAGAACTTCCTGCAACATTGCGAACAACACTTTCTACATGTATCTACGGTCGGCAACATTGCACACAATGGCGCGACACAGCTATCAGTCACAACCTGCCTTACATACATACATACATACGTTTATTATAGCTCCCTTACTAGGGCTGTTCCGCCACAATATCAAATTACAAATCAAATATTTAAATTCTTCTTCTTTGGAGCAAAAGTTATTTCCGAGTCAGCAATTTTCCGCGAAATGCAGTTCATGTTGCGGAGTTTGTCAGTTAAAACTAAGACTATTAGTATTCCATGGAGCTCTGTCCTTGTTGAACGTTTGATTTCCCATTTTCGGTTCTTTCTCACAAACTCCAGGGGCACCCAACGAGGCTGTTCCTCACTTTATCTGTTCCCCAGCCGAATTCTTGCTGTCTGGCAAAATATTTCGGTCTATTTTTTAGGCTGGGAAATAGTAATGATTACACGGTCATTATTTCCTGAGAAAAGGGAATATAAAATTTCCCGAATATTCAAACTGTTTGAGACGGCAGTACATTATACAAAACAATGTTCGAAAGGTTTTCCATCGATGTTTTTAAATTAGTTCCCGTGCCCCTTTTGGTTACTTATTATTATTTTAATATTATTATTATTGTTGGCTGGGAAACAGACAATTTTTATCCAGCTGGCTTGGAATTTCCCCGTGTGTCCATGCTGGCAAAGAGGAACAGATATATTTTCCCCAGCAACGCAGAAGAACACCTGGAAATGCCTTTTATATCATTTATTTCCATTTATCTGGGTAAAATAATGCATTTTACAAAAAAATGTTCGTTGGGTGCCCCTGAAACTCCTAGTAGACTATTGAAAACAGTTGAAAACAAATCAAAACTCAAAATGACGCAATTTCTGAAGCGCGCGCAAACGTCATAGATTAATATCCATAGCAACAAGACCAAAACAAATTGAAAAACCATGAAGCAAAGTTTTAGGAACTTGAAAATATAAGTGCTTTAATTTTTATTCTAACCTGAAATTCATCAACTTATGACTTGAAACGCCGTTTTAACATCAAAGTTTGCGTTAGTTTTCTTAAGGATAACTTAATCAACTAGAATTGAAGAGCTCTATCTCTGCCCATGCCATCAATGTGCACAGCGAGTTACCGTTTGGAAACATATATTTTTTTCAATTCGGAACTTTCGTAGATACGTAACAAAATCTTACCTTAATCTTCCTTGATGATGCTTGTGGAAGCAATTATAGGGCATGTCAGGCTACTTACGAGAAAGCAGATTAAAAGAAATGTTTTCATAGTTCTCTTTAACATTTGAAATACCACGATTTCCACCGTGCCGTGACTGAGTTCAGTCTGAAATGAAAACTTTGACGCAATAATTAAAATGTCGTCGATGGACATTCTACCGCGCGCGCTTGAATTACTACTGGCATGTAACCTGCACGAGAAAGGATTTTATTATTGGAAGAATATCAAGTCACAACAGAGGTCTATAAAATGTCTAAAAATAGCCTAACTGCGAATCTGATGGTCCAAGACCCAATACCAGAGATGGAAACTTCTAGTTATAGACCTCTGGTCACAATCAAGGCTTTTTTTTTTTCAATTTTTTTTAATAGTCAATAAGTAATATTATTATATGGCAAACTGGTCCACGACGAAAAGGAACATTCTGATTGGTTCCCTGAGCGGTCCGTATTTTGCAATACGGACCGATATTTTGGTCATACGGACCGTATTTTGCAAAATTGTTTTCTATTAAGTAGAAACATGTTTCCTCGTGTCTGGCGGACAATTTCGGTTAAACTTTTCGCAAAGTGGCCTGAAAAATGCAAGACTATGCTTAGCTTTGGCGCGCGCGCGCGTTAGCCGAGAATGGTTGCATTAATTTATCAGCAAGTTTTAAAAAAAAGCCATTATAATAAAAACTTTATTGAACTAGCTTGTTCGGTCCGTATTGGGAAATATTGGTCTCGTTCTTTTTTTGCAAGTTTATGGACCTCGCCTTCGGCTCGGTCCATAAACTTGCAAAAAAGAACTCGACCAATATTTTCCCAATACGGACCTCACGCTAGTTCAATAACATCTATAAAATAAATTATACCCAGGAGATGTCTTTTCGACGTACAGTGAAACCCGATATAACGAAAACCCTTTATAACGAAGTCCCGCTATAACGAACGATATTCTTCAGCTCGACCACCCCCGTTCGAACACATTTTCCTGGTCCCTTGGCACTTCGTTATATCGGGTTTCCTGACTGTACTGCCATCTATCTCCGCATTCCGCATGAGAAGAAACGGCACGGGGCCGTCCTCTAACCGTCCTCGGGTTAGAGGACGGCCCCTTTCATTCCCAACAGCCATCACTGTGTATTTTGCTCTTTTCTACTCGTCATCTGCGTCTATAGATTAAAAGTTGTTAGAGGAAGTTTTATTATAGATTTCTTCTCTTTTTGCGACACGCCCAAATTGGAACTCACAGCCGGCGGAAAGCGCGGGAAAAGTCTGGGACGAAATTCACGGAAGGCTTTAGCTTGCACCTGATTGGACGAGAAAACATCATGTTTGTTCTTATTGGTTAGAACAGGTTGCACGAGTTTCAATCAATCACACGTGCTTTAGCCAAAATTAAAGAAGTACTACTTCATCTACCCATTCTTACGAAATATCTTGCATCCTGACGGTTGGCCAGGATAAAACAGCAACAACAAACAAACAAACAAACAAGCAAAAGCTTATATATAATTAATTATCCGCCATTCTCAAATCTTCGGCACAAACTGTTTACGGGGGTTTATATCGGCAAATAATTCATTGATCGTGTTTCCAAGTTTCTTTGGTCGTGACGAATTCTAAAGATCTGTGATTAAAAATCTAATCTTGGATTTTCTCAAAGGAACGCACCCTTATTAGTTGATTATAAACTTGAAGTTGATAAAGGGAACTGCCGTCAACTCTGTGACGTCATATCGAGTTAGAACTCGCAGTTCGCATACTATATTTCATTTGTTTCCTCAAAGTTCCTCGTATCGGGAAAGTGGAGCTATGAACGCATTGCGGACCATGGGAATGATGGGATATCATTCCCATCGGTCAACGCGTGACAGTTCCGCGTGACAGCTTTTGCTTCAACAGGAAGTTTTGGTTTCGTGGAAAGCGTTTGCAATTTTGGAAGTGTTTGACGTATCCGAAGGAGTGAATGGCTGAATATACAGTTGTTTTAATAAGTACATGTACGAACGAACTTCATATGGAAACAAACATGCAATAGCTCCGTTAGATGTGGCTTGATATCCGTTTCACACAGTGTTTGAACAGCTCGCGACGAGTCAGTGCCGCCGATCTTCAGCTCGAAACCAACTTCTAGAAAATTCCTTCCGTCCTGATGAAAGCGAAGTGTCTGCTTTTGCTGGTGTTCTGGATTTCTGTCGGACAAGTCTCGCAGCATCTGCCATTAATGAGGCAGAGGTGGAAAGTTACGTCGTGAAGAGGAGGGAAGATGACTCTGACTTGTTTACTGTAAACATGAAAGATGGCCATCAGTGTACGGCTTATCGGGATAAAGTTTCGGATTGGTGCAAGTTACTCTCTTCATGGTATCATATATCGTCTTGGCCTAATGCTAGCTCTTGTAGTTGCATATGTTCTAACGACTTTCGTTCGTTTCTTCTGCCCATGCAAACGTGTATCAATACAACTCTAGCAGCCAAGTTTGGAGGTGAGTACAAAAACTGAAAAAAATAAGCTTTTACAATGTAGAAGAAACATAGAGTGTTTACCATTTACACGGAAAAACCGGTTGGTTCACGGTTTGTACAAATGGTAAGCAAAACTCCCGAATGGGAAATTCCGTTCGAGATTGGCGTGTACCATTTGCGCAATTCATTCCAACTGACAGAAAGAGAGTCTGGTAACTAGATTCAAGATGGTGGCAGAGGTAAATCAATCTTCAATCAATCTTTATTTCACTTTCCATAAATTACAAGTAACAATAAACAAAATCATATTAGGTGTAAAATGACTGGAGTCCAAAGGAAGTATAGCTTGTGGTCGCTTGTGGTATGGACCCCACAAATAATACAAAACTTATAAAATGGTGGTCGAGTGATGGGAAATTACTTTTCGATTATGAGTACGACAGAGAGATCCACAACAACTGCAGCTTTCATGAAGAGAGATCTTAATAGGATTGTCGGTTTTCATGTGGTTGTGGTGCCGTCTTTAGTTGATGAGTTCAGATTCCACTTTCGAATGACCAAAAATATAATTATACTGTCGAAGTACTTACGCAAGAGTTGGCAGCTTAAGGTGCAATTCCTACAGGAAATCGATTTGGGGAAACCGATTCCACTACAGAAGCAGAATTTGGCTTTTCTTTGAAGTACATGTCGAACATGGAAGTACATATAATGCAGTATAAATGCAGCCACGCCAGAAGCCATGTTGTTGACATTCAGAAACGCAAGCTGAGTGGCCACGCTTACGGATCAAAACTGGCGCAGGGCCTGGAACTGGTAGCTAAGAGCAAATGGTACACAAATTTCCGTTCGGAAATTCTGGTTGGGAATTTTGGACTACCTCTGAAGACGTTCCGTTTATTTCGGAAATTTTCCGGTCGGGCAAACCAAAATAACCTTACCATTTACATTCCAACCGAAATTTCGGATTTTTTGGTAAATGGTAAACACTCATAGTCTTGTCAGTCTTTAGCAAGAGGGATAATTCCTCGCGAAGCGAGATCAAAAATTTAATTGCCCGTTCCAAACAGCAACGCCTACTCAAGAATTGCTCCAAGCTTACTTAGCATAATTATAAGTTTAATACGTGTTGTTCGAGACATGCCTTCAACAACAGTTTCTCCGCATTGTGCGACTTTTGTTGGACGTTAGTGCGGGGCAATTGGACAAAAACAAAACAGGCTTTAAGAAATCTGGTATAAGATAGCAAAAACATGGCAGTTGTCAATTCTCCTTCCCTCGATGAACAGTCCAAAACAAGATCATGAACAGGAAAGCCGGGGGGGGGGGGGGGGGGGGGGGGACTCCCATATAAAAGGGGTCGGGGGTGCTCGTCGGAAATTTTGAAAACCCCTAAGAGGTACCAATTCTAAAACAACACATTAACTGACAATATAACATTCTTTAATAGTGATAAAGACGATTCCTTCGAATACGATCTACTCGTAAACATTAATTAAATTAAATTAATTACATTAAATTAAAATTAAATCTCTATCCTATTAAAGCGGCTCATTTTAAACTAAACGTGAAAAAAAAAACCATAAATAAAGTCATGTTCAGTGGTTGATAGCCTGCGTCGCAGACGGACTTGACCGCCGGTAATGTCCGTCTGCGAATTAGTGCACAAATCCTTGTTCTAGACCCCCAACGACGTACCAGGATCTGAGTACTTGTCTGTGATTGGCCTTTACATAAAGCTATTGTTCAATTAGCTATGATTTGGTTGTGATTGGCTAAGGGAATTTCACGCGAGCTAGGACCGGAAGCTAGCGGAAAGCGAGCCTAAAAATAGTATTAAAATATCACTGAAGATATAATGGAGTGCAGCTTTCGAAGCGGTCAGAGAAAGCTCAGTTTGAATTAACGGAGCTACTCCCAGAACAACGAGAAGCGATCCAGGGGAAAAACGTGTTTATCAATTTACCCACGGGTTTTGGAAAGTCGTTGATCTTTCAAGTTTCAGTGTCTCCCGATTGTCGCAGTCGTTGATATATGATCGAGTGTTATTGTTGTGATTTCACCTTTACGATCGCTGATGGAGGACCAAGTTTATATATTTCAACAATATGGGTATACTGGCGATTACATGCTATCACGGACTTGGAAGACCCAGAAACTATTCAGCAGGTTTTAAATGGGAACTACCTTGTTCAGTTTGCCGAGTGTTTGTTGTCTAAGCTAACGCGTTGTAAATATCTGTTTGCCCGACAGGAGACCAAACGTGACCTCTTAAAATTTGCTAGTCAGAGTGAACACAGTCGAAGGCTCTATAGCTATTCTACTTCAAAATCCTCCTCATAATACAACATATCGTGCCGGTTAGAAACACTCTTGAAGGGCAAAGTAGGTCAGAAGACCGAATTCAATAGAGAACGGCAAATGTCATGAACTTCGAACAGGCCTGTCACGCCTTTTACCATAGCCAATCAGAATAAAGGGGATTTCGAAAGGCCCTTCCGGTATTTCGTTACGTCGTTGGGAGTCTAGAACAAGGATTTTTGCACTAATTCGCAGACGGACATTACCGGCGGTCAAGTCCGTCTGCGACGCAGGCTAAGTGGTTGATGGTGCGGCTCCTATGTACAAGTACTATATAGCGTACATGCAGTTAAAAGTTAAAAGCCTCGTTATCCAAACTGAATGTATATTGTTTTATCGATAAGTCATGTCATGAATGAGACAAGAATAAAAATCAGTTGATTGACAAAATAGTTCCTGTCATATTTTTTCTGGCTCAGCAACCCTAACAGGTACCGCATTAACTCTAAGGGTGGTCAATTTAGATTTTACACCCTAAGCTGTACCAAATCATGAATTTTAACCCCTAAAAGGTACGACACGGGCACCCCCGCCACTTTTATATCGAAGTCCACCCCCCCCCCCCCCCGGGCAGGAAACATGTACACACAGATACATGTATCAGGAGGCTAACGCACTCCAGTCGATCTCTAAAGCCCGGTTATCACCATAGTGTCACCATCACATTCCACAAATAATTAATCCCCATCCCAGCTTTGCGAGGACCTGTGAGTCACATAATAGGGGGGCTGATTAGCATGAATATAAAAAAATAATTAATCGGCCACCATTTATGAATAAGGTCTATTACTGTTAATAATAATAACTGTACTGTAGTCTTTAGTCAAGAAGAGTTTGGACCCAAAATGAATGCCATATGATAAATACAGGGAGACTGGGGAGAGGACGGACGCTGATCAGAGCCTATAGACAAACCATTGATACTGCCATTCTGCCCCTTGCAAATATTAACCTGTCAATGATCTGTCAACAAGATGTTATTATCTTTGGTTGGATGCATGCATTGGAATTGTAAATAGTTTGCGCATGTAAGTCGGAATCGCTAATAGCATCAATGTTTATGCGTCACACGCCTCCGGATCGAAAACATCGATCACACGTATACATATATGTTATTTGCCGGCCGGGAGGTCCGTATTGAGAAAAACTGTGCCAGAGGTCTTGAGTACGGCACGAGGCCGGTAGGCCGAGGGCCGTACTCAAGACCGAGGGCACAGTTTTTCTCAATACGGACCGACCAAGGCCGGCAAATAACGTATTTATTTTTTTGCTACTTGGTTTGGTAATGCTAGAAATCTTGAAATCTCGTTTTGCAAAATCTGTATTTCACGCGCGCGCGTATTCCTTTAGCTGATCGCAAGGTCACTAATAAAACTACCGAAGAAATAAAACTTAACCCAAATAACAAGAAACCCTGACGATTAATTTTTACACCAGAGTTACAGAAAGGTAGATGTGAAGAACAGACGATGGAGACTCGGAATTTCACCGCTAAAAGCACCTGAAACGAGAAGCTATTTCAAATTTAGCATAAAAACCATTCAAAGTCCGGCGCAACCGGCAAAATTTTAGAACAATCTTCCATTCTCTTGCGTAGTATCATGAAAGCATTTTCCGAGCAAACTGTTTCCTCAGTTTTCTACAATTTCATTGCCATGTTAATCTAATTCTTGCCATTCGGTGGCCATTTACAATTTTCATTTTATGCGAAACCTTGATCGACAAACTGTATTCATGCATTCAGTTTCAACGTACATGTACCGACACAACTGATTTATACGAGCCGAGAATTATATTCTGGGCCACCGGTAATCACTAAAGTTCTTTCTTGAATGAAAGTTATTGAAGGGCTGTTTCGGAAAAAAGAGAAACGAAAAGCAAATTACTAAAACTATTAAAGGAACTGAGTCTAAACACGGACATATGTAATTTAAAATCGCAAGTCTAGAGAGCGTGAAAGTGATTTCCAAAACAACAACAAACTCAAATTATGTCGGTTAAAATCAAATGAACACTCGCCTTTTTGAAGAAATGCAAGCTCTTTAATTCCACTGCGTAGTTCTCCATTCACTTGACAACGATAAGAGAGCAATATCATGTGAAAAATTCGGTTAAAGCTTCTTCGCATCGACCTTCGCTGGCTTCGCACGTTGCTGAAATTAAAACGTCTTCGCTTGGGCAGCGCATGCCTGGCGGCAAAGTCATTTGATATTTTTGACCGTGGGCAAGATGGGAAAATCTTGCCCGCTCTCGGAACCAATCAGATTGCAGGATTCGAGAGTTCCGCCCGCTCGCGCTCTCAGAAAAAAAATAAATGACAATTTCACACGCCTGACTCACAATTCCGGACTACTTGTTCATTAACCATTAACGTGAAAAATTGGATTCAATTTCCACCCAAAATAGTCCAATGAACGGCGCTAAATGTCGCGTTTGAGATAAGCGTGATCTTGGCAAGATGGCGCCGAGATTTTTAGCTTCGCACCGCGACATTCGGCAGCCTTCGGAAATCATCGGAACATCTTCGGGAATCTTCGGCAATGTTCGGAAGTCGTCGGAAAATCTTCGGCAATGTTCGGAAGTCGTCGGAAATTTTTCGGAAATTCGGGTAATATGGTACGAAAATCACACGCAGTCGACTTAGGAAAAGTTGGCAGGTATATATTTAATATTTAATGAGATGATGTCACAGACACGATTTGATGCTAGTGTGCCCAGCCGTGGAGTGGAGAGAATCGAAGGCACACCGAAACACCCACGGCTGGAAACTGCATGAGCCTAGGACAAAGGCCGAGCATGCAAGGTTTATAATTTTGTCCGCCATTAAGAGCTCAGCCAGCCTGAAATCTCATACAATGTTTGGGTGTAGAGTGTGGCCACCAATTAAGCAGTCACCTCCTGTTCACCTTCTTGATCAGCAACAAAATCTTGAAGTCAGGAGCGTCACTTATTTCACCATAAACGTCCCAATCAAGCACCATTTGTGCAACTTCTTCAGCTGTATACCTTCTACCGGTAGTTGCCATAATTATTTAAATCCCAGAAAGTAAACGGAAAAAAACCCCGTGACTTCAGAAAATCGAATGATGGAAGCAATGTTTGAGAGAAAAATAACACTTACTTACATAATTTTACATGACTATTGTACAGCTGTATGTCAGCTTTTCTGGGAAGCACTGGAAACTAGAATTGCATTATCCTTTGTCCTGTTTCCAAGGCAATGTGTATTCCTTATTTGGAGATCACTGAAATGCGCGCTTTAGAATGGCAGTGTTAACTAATAAAAATAATCCCTTATGTTCTACTTTTTAGGTTGTCAAGACTATTTTCAAAATTGATGGTCATGAGACTAAGAGTCTTTTGAAGGTCCCAGTTAACCTGCAAAGTGAAGGGTAAACAGACAACGTCAGTCAGTAATGACAATAATGATTGCTACCTACATGGACACTACTTTGATTACAATGGCTTTCAGAGTAAATGGAAAAACATGATTGATGGTATCTTCAGCCTTCGAGAGGAAGGGAGACCTAATAAGAAGAATTTTGTTATAGTGGTGAGTAATTGTGCTAGACATTTACAAGACGTTCTACACAATCATGTACATTTGTATAGAGCCGCCCAGTTTCTCTTCAGTTGATAGTTTACTGGTAAACTATCAAGGGGGACATACATGTAATCTGACCAAAAACTGAATTTGGTAAAAATAATGTCTCTCATACAGTGGGCATATCCCTGATCTGGAATTCACTCGTGTTATTCCTCTTCAATTAACGCACATTCAGAAGAACTCCAGACCCCTAGTTTTTTAAATTTTCATATTCTTTTTATCTTTTATTTAATAGACTGTAGTAGTTTAGTTTGTTTTAGTTTTTTATGTGACTGTATAATAATCCCATTATAATATCATTGTTATATGTACAGTCATGTAGAAGAGTAAGGCCCTTGTTTACAAGGAGGTAGGATAGACCCAGTGCACCTACATGTATAGTGCTAGGGTTACCCTAGCAAGAGGGTCAAAGATACATGTAACCCGAGTTTACAAGCAAAATTTCACAGGTAGGGTTACCCAGCTACTGCCCAGGACAACTCGGGTATACCCTTGTAAACCCGGGCTACAAACCTGTACATGTACATTAATATCTTTGACCCTCTTGCTAGGGTAACAGTAGCACTTACATGTATAGGGTTACCCTTATACCTCCTTGTAAACAGGTACTTGTAGATTATTCATTTTGATGTATTCAATTTTTCTCTCTTTTTTAGTGGGTAGCAGACACTGCTAAAAAACTGTCCGGCAAGATCATCCGTCTTAATTTCACTTGCAACAACAAATCAGATAAACAACCATCAATCAAGCCACGCTGTATGTTTTTTAAGGCATTAGGAACTGTGACTTGTAAGTACATGTACAGAGCTGTACATTACATGCCATTTTTTGTATACAGCTCAGAACTAATTCCACCTTGATTGATACAGTACAGTGGAACATCTACTTTGGAACACCTCCATTAATGGGACACCTCCTTATAAGAGGTGGGGCAACGGGGGGAGGGGTCTTGTCATGAAGTCACAAAACTTAATTTTGCATTTCACGAATCACACAGCACGATTCTCAGAAATACTGGTCCAAACAGTTACAAAAGTAGATAATGTAGTAACGGAAAATACCTCTAAATCACGTTTTGTACAATAGCGTGCTTTGCTTCAGTTCATCTTCATGAGTGGCGTTGTTTATCTTATGAAAAAATCTCACTTGCACAGCTCTTCCACTTCGAGTTGTTACTGCCCTCATGAATGACAGAATGTCAGTGTATCATCATCATTATCATCATCCACTGCATGTTCATGTTCGCTATCTGTGTCATATTCTTCCTCTTGGTGATTGCTAGTCACTCCGTTTTCTTTTTGCTCTTGCTCCTAGCCTCTTCCTCTTCTCTCTCTTTCTCTTCCTCTTCTGGGCGATAATTGGTGCGTCTGGCGTGTGATTCTGGAATAGGTTAACCTTTTCCTTGGGGTAGTCTGAAAGTGATGGACAGTACATATTTAGAGGTAAGGTGCCAGCTTTGAACTTGGTCGTTCTTGCCTAACAGTGCATTGGCGAACACACTTGCCATGCAGCACTGCCCATTTCCTCATCATCTGCACTTGATTAGAATCCAAGTGCCTTGCTTACCAAGATGGGCAAGTTTTGAAATTGACCTTCAATGATAATCCTTTACCGACTTTACCAGCCTGCATATCCTCACCTCGAAGCTTTCGCCAAGGCCATGTAATGTTTCACGCACTCCGCTTAAATTCCACAAAAGCTAGTCGCATATCTTGTGAAGGCGTTGAGATGAGCAGTTTTAATGCCAAATTCTTACACGCTCTTTTGTGCCGACAAATTTGTTGTTTCCCTATTCTGGATCAGCCTGGTAGAAAATAACTGCCTCCACAACTGCTAAGACTTTGTCTGGATCAGCCGCCATAATGATCACACTGAATGATGTAATTGATCTTTGACCTCAGCCGTGCTGGTGGTCGATCAGCACTTCCGTCACTTCGGTTAAATTCCCTGGAGGAAATGACTTTTTTATCTTTGAAGTCTTTGAATGATATTAATGACAATGTATTTCATCTAAGTCACAAATTCACAATTTATTTTCTATAATATCAACGTATTCACGATTCACAGTGAAGGATTTTAGCACGTTTCACGGAATATACTTCAATCACGATTCACAGAACGGTTTTTCAGTAAATCATGATTCATGGACCACAGAAATGGCCAATCATGGAGTCACGAAAATACGCTTGCCCTCCCTCTTATAAGGGAACACAAACATTTGTCCAGGAAAAATTAACACTCATACATGACATTGTAATCTTTGTATCAGATTTCACTGTATCCAATTCAACCAACACAATTTCTAAGTTAGTGAGGTATTGCATGTCACTCTCCAAAACTATGATCCCTAAAACCTTCCTTCAGTTGACAATAAACTTTAAATGCAATTTTATAAACACTGGGGAAAATGACAGAGCTAAACAATGGCTGTATATACCTGTCACTTTGTCCATTTCAGATTATTCCAGTACAAATGAAAGTTCTGTAAATCAGTCTAGCTACTTGGCTGTTCCAACCTCCGTGGATTCTCATGTACCATTGCATCAGTAACATACTCATCACCACCACCATCACAACCATCACAACCATCAATTTTTTATCACATGTTCCATCACCACCACAATCATTATCACTAACATCACCAGCATTAGGTCCGTCATTAGCTTTTACTACAAGTACGAGAACATCAACACCTTCTTGAATACCATCCTTCATCTCATCATCACACAGTAAAACCAGTTCATTTCATACAAGACCAACTTCACTTACTTCTGGACCAATTATTGATCTGTCTACCTCAAGAACAGAACTTCCAAGTTCATTACCCTTCCATTCAGAGGAAGCTTCTGATAAAGTAGTTAGCACAGGGATCCCAATACATATTATCAGCACAGTGGGACCAGATCCTATGAACCATCCAAGGTGGGTACCAGCATGTAACTTAAGCTTCTACTGAGAAATGTGTAAGAAGTTTGACAATTGATTATACAACATAGCATTTTAGAGTGCGAATATGCACCATGATGAGTACACTCGTCTTACACATGTAGTCCCCCTGACCACGCGCTACGGAAAACACTGTTGAAAGCCAATATTTTATAAAAGATTAAATGTCGTATGATAAAACTTCGATCCAGTGGAAAGTTGTGTAATATGGCTGGGCATTTTTAATCGTCAATGTTTAGTTTTTCTTGCCTAAAGGCTCGAAAAAATAAAAACAGACTCGTAAAAATACCCAGCCGTATTACACAACTTTCTGCTGAATAACCTATTTTTATAATCTTTTTGTTGTTGATCTTAACGCCAAGTGGTCAAATGGAGGAGTTGCAAGTTTTGAAATAATAACTTGCATACAGACTCGCATTGGGCGGCCAAACCAATGCTACAGTGTGTGTGTTGCCATTCAGTACTTCTGGAGTAAACAACAAGACTTACGTTGGCTTGCTTTGCATTAGTTTTGTAAATTTATTACAGTTACAAAACGGTTACTGTAACTGTTGAATGTCTCTAACGCAGGTACTAAAGGGACTGAGCCAAATAGCAATATATGTCTGTATTTATTTATTAATTAATGTATAGTTCCAGAAAATATCCATATCCTCCCTCACAGAAGTTTTGGTTTGAACCCCCACCCCCCCCCCCCCCCCCCCCCCCCCCCCCCCCCCCCCTCTAAGAATTTCCAGTTTAGCTTCATACTAACTTAACTTTAAAAATGTTGGCTTTTGAGACCCCATTCCTCTTGGAATTTCCAATGACCTTCCTTGCGGTGGGTATGGATATTTTCTGGAGCTGCCACAATATGAGTTTGAGCATGCAGTAGGGTGCAACTCACTATAGAATAAAAAAAAATGAATTAAGGACGGTGCCTCCTTTTGTTACTGCGCATACGTTCTGCGCATAATTCCTCGCGTCATTAGCACACGCTCGAGCGAGCGCACATACAGAACATTGCGGAATCTCTTTCAGGATAAAGCTCGGCAGGGAAATATATGGTCGTTTTCTTCATATAACTTACAAAAATGCGTGGTGGCCCCTACTTTTTATGTTATAAAATGGAAGCGGTAAACCTATTAAAGATTAATTTTTTGGTGTGTGTGCAAGTAATTTAGACTGTATTTTTAGTATACCAGAGGAGAGCTGTCAGGGTTGATAATGGCTATGTTGCGATGATATTTAATTAAAAAACACATAAACAGTAGTTGTTACATTACCATTTGTTAAGTATTATAAAGCTTTTTATATTTATTGTTGCTTTTGTGTATGTCAAGGCAAATTGGGGGGATAGTTGAGGGGGATAGTTGACCTATGTTTGGGTATAGGGGTACTGCTGAGGGTTTGAAACCATGACCCTGTTTAGGACAAAAAATTAAGGAAATCCCTATATCAAAATTTTAGTGGGTGCTCGTTTGCTCATGCTCGCATATTTTTACAAGTGCTCGCATGCTCGGTTTTTGGTAAAGGTAGTTTTTTGCAGAGTGCTCGTTGCTCGCAAGGCTAACTTTTATCAATGCTCGTGTTCGCAAAGAAAAACGCTGTGCTCGCAAATGCTCGCAAACACCATTCGAATACTCCTCATATCCTCTTTGAAATGTGTGGCACGCAGGCTGACCAAAGACATTCTGTTTCTAAACAGTATTATTTAATTCGCCTTGGTATAGGATTTGTACACTTGGGTTGGTTGTCTACCTTCCGTGCCATCGCATGTTTCAGTTGTGTTGGACTCAGCCTGGGGCCAATTTTAAAAGACCTAAGTCAGCAGTTATGTCACATTGACAGACATTATTGTGAGAGGTCCTGGTGGGTATATTTGAGCATTATAAGCGTGAGTATTGTGGTAAGCACAGAACTAAAGAACTACTGGTATTCATTTGTAATACAAAAGAGATACTCAACAGGGCCCAGTTGTTCGAAAGCTGATTAACGATAATCCTGGATTAAAAGTTAATCAAGGTTTTAATTTCTCTTGTATAAAAGTGATTTTCACTGCTAATGTTTTGTAGAGTTTAAGATTGCTCAAAGTAAAAACTGAAGGGCAAAAAGTATAAACGGAAAACCTCATTAAAAAGTCACAAAACTGGAATCAAAATTCACGCTAATCCTGGATTAGCTTAATCATGCTTTTGAACAACCGGGCCCTGCCTCCTGTTATTTTATACTTGTACATCTTGTTGGTATTAATGGGCATGTTATTGTTGTTGGTGTAGACCATCTCTTCACAGCAAATACATCCCGACGTAATAACCGGAACAAACCTTCCTTCCTCGGAACTGAGATGTCAGGTGAGAAGAATTAAGACGAAATCCATTAGAAAATCGAGTAATATTACAAATAATTGAATTTTGCACTGTGTTGTTGTCACTGGTTACCTCTGGTACAATCAGCAGCGTGAAGGGTCTGTTGTCTTTATAAATAAACAGAATGAAGGCTTGCTAATCATAAAGTTTGTGTAACAATTAATGCAAACGGTACATTCACTATTATGTCACTGGATTATTTTTAAAGCTGACCCTTGTTTTTGTATATGCAGGTGGATAATGAAGGCATGTCGTGTCCTATTTGTGAAACACTCTTTACATGCACCATTATGTGTTCCACGCCGTAGGAACCTTCTGAGGCCAAACGATGTTCTGGAGTACTTTCCCACGTGAGTATGGTTCATATATATTAAAAGAAAAACAACCAACTACACTGTACCATGAGAGGTATTTTATGGCAAGTGTTACAGCAAATAGTTCAAAAGTGTGACTTTAAATTATTCACATTATTTCGTGCGTATATATTATCCAATCAGAAGTCAAGGATAGCTATTCTTCGGTTTCTGATTGGATAGTCTGCAAAGAAAGAAATGAAATGCGCTCTACAAATTTTCAATTATTTATTATGATAGGAAAGCCAGGACCCCATTGCCAATAATGTTTCTGTTGAAGCCCAGCCGCTCGTGTTTGAAGAGTACATGGACAATGGACAAGGTATAAAGGTATATGTGTACATGAGCATAGACAGATGCTTAGCCGTGCTGGTTATGATAATGATTACATTAGTGGAACAATTTGCTCCCAGTTAGGTGTTAATTTGTGGATCTATTCCATTAAGTTTATTTCATTTAACTTCAGTGCATTTGTATTCCAGAGGCCGTTAAATTGTACGACACCAGGACAAAAGAGTGGGAAGGGCTAAAAGGCTGCATACAAGCGTCTGTAAACCGAGATAATCGACAGGATAATCAGGACAATCAGGACAGCACTGGAAGTGACATTCATAAACGAGCCTGCAGAATTTTTTTTTATTTTTTTTTATTTTTTTAATTGCAACACAAAAAAACACTACTTATAATACTAATACTTACACTACTTACAAAATTATACCTACACTAATTACAATACAATGCTTATAATACAATACTTACACTACTTACAATGCGATACTTTATACAATATGATGCTTACTTACATTACTGAGACTTACACTACTAACAAAACGATACTTACACTATTTGCAATACGATACTTAAAACTACTTATATCTTATTTATTTATTTTCTTTAATTCTTTATTTGTCAACTGTCACTTTCCTGCACAAAACAACTTTACACCACTTTCTATTTATATGTATTTACATTACTTTACAATCGAACAATAATTGAGTACGATTTAAACACATAAGTAGGGGATATTTACAAAAGACGTATTTTTGGAGGAGACATTATTTTCCTATCTCTGTCTGTCTAAACATTTTCAAGCTGAAATTTGAGTAGAATTCTTTCGACGAATACAGGAAGGAGGATAGCTTTGTTATGCAACTTACTAGTATATATATAGTATCTCATAAAAAGTGTTGTGTGGTTGAATTTCTCTAATAAACGTTTTTCATATGGACCAGACATGATGCCAAAGAGTTTTTCTTCAGTAGTCGGGGCAAACTGAGATTTGTTCGTTAGATTAAAACCAGTTGATAACCTTGTGTACAAAGGTTTTTACAAATTGACACTCATTAAACATATGATCAATGGAGTCATGCTCACCACAATACAGACATTCATCATCCGTTTTTATACCGTATCGATAGAGTCTGCAGAAGATGCGGATGGTTTGACGCGGGAGCTCTTTTCCCAGGGTTGGAAAAGTATCCTTCCCTTGTTCTTTGAAGGGACCAATTTCCACGTGCCCCGTGTGGATCCAGACTGTTCAGAAGAGTTGTTCGAGATCCTGGGCCGCATTGCAAGTCATGGTTTCGTGTTCACTGGCTTCTTTCCTCTTGGAATAGCGCCCGCGTCAATAATTGCCATATTTGATTCTGATTCCTTGAGCGAGGCAGATCTGATTTACAGTTTTCCTTTCCTTTTTAACGGTGGGAGAACGGGCTACAGCCGAAAAAAACCATGCAAAGAAACAAAGTCTGTTTGGACGACATACTACTTGACATGCTCTCCCGTTATAATGTTCACGAGATCCCCTCTAACGCAACAGGATCCGTTCTTTGTTTGTCCGCCATCGCGAATTCGTAACAAAGCCAAGTGTGTTGATGGCGGCCTTCAAGAGAGGACTCGTCAAGGCACATCCAGCTGTCTATAATCATACGAGCAGGTGGGGGGTAAGAACAAGCTTCGAGTCATCTTCTGAAATCTTCTGAAGGGTTTCCGGTCGTCTTCGGAAATTTTGGAAAGTCTTCGGGTCAACTTTGCACTCTTCGGAAGTCCTCGGGCGATCTTCGGAGTAATTTTGCCTCCGGTAAACCGAAATTAACGTAAAATGCCCAGTCTTAACCAATCAGAATTCAGTAATTTGCCCTCTATGTTATTAGTAGCTACTACAACTGTTGTAAGCCCTTGTTGATTACTGTGTGGCACTAAATTTTTGAGGGAGTTTTATTTTGCGGATTGGCGAAGTTTGCGTGTTTTACGGGTACTAAGTTTTGCGATTTGGTGAAACTGATTTTTGCGATTCTCAAAGCGAAGAGTGGTGAGTGAATAATAGGCGTGGGGAGAGGGGGCGCCCTCTCCTCGCGCTTGGCGCGTCTTTCGCGTCGCTCCTCCACTATCCGAACGCCTGGAGCAGGCTACTCCCTAGGGGGGCCAAACGTCGAACTTTTCATGTGTCGAACTAAATTGTCTTAATTCATAAGTACAACTGATTTTATTTGGATCAACGTACACGTTATTTCTGTATGAAAGCTGACATAAGATGAATTAAATTCGACGTTTGACTCCACAGACGAAATTAAATAATTGGGATCGACATTAACTGTAATTTAGTTCGACTCATGAAAAGCTCGACGTTAAGCCCGGGCCTTATTCACAATCTTGTGTAGTGAGGTGGTTATTTTTATACCCTCCCAACTACTTTTGTTTTGCAATAAATGGAAAAATGGAAAATGTTAAGCTCGGTCATACTGTAGTTCAAGTTCAAGGGCAGCACAAGTCACCCAAGCACATGCTGCATCGAAGGCACGCTGTCCCTTTGAACTATAACTTGAATAAAGTTAAGTGTATATATTTGTGTAAATATAAAGAGCGAATAAATTATGAAGTTGTGTACATAAATGTTTTACTTTCTCATTTCGTTGTTTTTGTCTCGTGTAACCAAAGTTACGTGGGGCTATGGCAGGGGCACCCAACGACAAAATCTCCTGTTGGTGTCGGAACGTCGTTTTTACGTTAGGGACTGTGCAATAATTACCAGGAGGGGGGGGGGGGGGGGGGGGGGGGGGGGGGGGGTTGGAAAACCAGAGGGGGGGGGGCATAAAGTAAAATCAAAGCAAGGAGAGGGGGGCTCTAGGTAAAATAAGTCACTCAAGAGGGGGGGGGGGCTTAACATTTTATTTAAAATACATATTACATTGGCGAATCCATACCTATTTATAAGGTGGGGGCCGAAAAAATTTTCCGGCCCTTCGGGCCTAGCAAGCCTTCACCGGACCTGAAAATAACACACATGCCCTTTTCCTTCTGAACATTGCCACAGAGGTGATGTTTGTTCCAGACGCGGATGTCCAACAATTAAACATGCAGTAGGAGCTCTTCTTTCTGTTATAAGATTTTAATCCACACTAGTGCGTGTAGAGAAAATGTAGCAGCTTACTTGTATAAAGGTGTGTGTATATTGTGGGGGGGGGGGGGGGGGGGTCGTACATAATTTCTGACTGATTAGAGGGGGGGCAATAACTAAAATTCACTCCTTTAGGAGGGGGGGTATTACCTAATATTTGGCTACATGAAGCCCATTTTCCACCCCCCCCCCCCTCCTGATAATTATTGCACAGTCCCTTATAATTGTGCTTTTTGTGCAGTTAATGGCTTATTTTTAAACGCTAAGAAAAATGTATCTGTTCGGATACGTTAGCTGAACTTTCAAACTTCAGAAAATGTTAGGGATTGAAATCTTTTACCCGAATTTATGAGCTGAATTTGCCTTTCCGAAAATCCTAGCTGACCTATTTTTGTACCCAAAACGACATTTTTATCTCTCCGAAAACAAAAGGCATTTTAAAATTTCCCCATATTAAGAAAGTTCGAGATGACATTTCCCTAACCGAATATCCTAGGCGATTATAGGCCTTCCGAACAGATATTCCACCGAAACGATCCGTTGGGTGGCCCCTGCTATGGGATATATGGCTTTATCAGGGCTGGACACAGCTGAATTTCAGCCGTCTCCTCTGTCGCTTTACCCAGGCTGGATACTAATATTAAATTACACTCTTTTCTTTCTGTAAGAATCTTGTTTATAAGAATATTGAGGTTGAGATTGGCGAAATTTTAAGAATATGCTAGCGGACAGTAGCAAAAGTCCAAAATTTATCAGTTCTCTTATACCGGGCTGAAGTTGTCTGCCAATTCACTAGAAGTTACACTGCTAGCCTGTGTACATCCGCCTTCTCTCCTCAAAAAAGTCTCTCCCGATTTTTTGAGGGGAGAAGGCGGATGTACATAGGCTAGTACACTGCCAATTCGTTTCTCTTCGAGATGCTACGCAATTGGTTCAATCATAAGTTATCTAACCTTGTACGAATACCAAAAAAAAAAAATCAATTTCAGCCGTTATTTACTGTAAATATAATAATACCTCTATTAAGCGCAATTGTATTCTATTAATTTGTCAAGAGTTAATATTATTATTATAAGAGAGGTTCTTGAAAATAAAAAAAAAGCAACAGACAACTTGCCAACAGTGAACCCTTGGTTATACTGTAACATCAATAATAATGAACTTGTTCGAATATAAAGTTACTAACAAAACTGTAACTACTATGACAAACCATTGCCCCCAAATTTTCCAGCCCTATGGAAAATTTGGGGAATGAGTAAGTGCACCCATACATTTCTTGATTATTATAAATGAGGTAACTTCAATACCCTGGGGGGGGGGGGGGGGAGGGGGGATAGTTGACCTATGTTTGGGTATAGGGGTGCTGCTGAGGGTTTGAAACCATGACCCTGTTTAGGACAAAAAAATTAAGGAAATCCTTATATCAAAATTTTAGTGGGTGCTCGTTTGCTCATGCTCGCATATTTTTACAAGTGCTCGCATGCTCGGTTTTTGGTAAAGGTAGTTTTTTTGCAGAGTGCTCGTTGCTCGCAAGGCTAACTTTTATCAATGCTCGTGTTCGCAAAGAAAAACGCTGTGCTCGCAAATGCTCGCAAACACCATTCGATACTCCTCATATCCTCTTTGAAATGTGTGGCACGCAGGCTGACCAAAGACATTCTGTATCTAAACAGTATTATTTCATTCGCCTTGGTATAGGATTTGTACACTTGGGTTGGTTGTCTACCTTCCGTGCCATCGCATTTTTCAGTTGTGTTGGACTCAGCCTGGGGCCAATTTTAAAAGACCTAAGTCAGCAGTTATGTCACATTGACAGGACATTATTGTGGAGGTCCTGGTGGGTATATTTGAGCATTATAAGCGTGAGTATTGTGGTAAAGCACAGAAACTAAAGAACTACTGGTATTCATTTGTAATACAGAAGAGATACTCAACAGGGCCCAGTTGTTCGAAAGCTGATTAACGATAATCCTGGATTAAAAAGTTAATCAAGGTTTTAATTTCTCTTGTATAAAAGTGATTTTCACTGCTAATGTTTTGTAGAGTTTAAGATTGCTCAAAGTAAAAAACTGAAGGGCAAGAAGTATAAACGGAAAACCTCATTTAAAAAGTCACAAAACTGGAATCAAAATTCACGCTAATCCTGGATTAGCTTAATCATGCTTGAACAACCGGGCCCTTCCTCTTGTTATTTTATACTTGTACATCTTGTTGGTATTAATGGACACGTTATTGTTGTTGGTGTAGACCATCTCTTCACAGCAAATACATCCCGACGTAATAACCGGAACAAACCTTCTTCCTCGGAACTGAGATGTCAGGTGAGAAGAATTAAGACGAAATCCATTAGAAAATCGAGTAATATTACAAATAATTGAATTTTGCACTGTGTTGTTGTCACTGGTTACCTCTGGTACAATCAGCAGCGTGAAGGGTCTGTTGTCTTTATAAATAAACAGAATGAAGGCTTGCTAATCATAAAGTTTGTGTAAACAATTAATGCAAACGGTACATTCACTATTATTGTTCACTGGATTATTTTAAAGCTGACCCTTGTTTTTGTATATGCAGGTGGATAATGAAGGCATGTCGTGTCCTATTTGTGAAACACTCTTTACATGCACCATTATGTGTTCCACGCCGTAGGAACCTTCTGAGGCCAAACGATGTTCTGGAGTACTTTCCCAAGTGAGTATGGTTCATATATTAAAAGAAAAACAACCAACTACACTGTACCATGAGAGGTATTTTTATGGCAAGTGTTACAGCAAATAGCTCAAAAGTGTGACTTTAAATTATTCACATTATTTCGTGTGTATATTATTATCCAATCAGAAGTCAAGGATAGCTATTCTTCGGTTTCTGATTGGATAGTCTGCAAAGAAAGAAATGAAATGCGCTCTACAAATTTCAATTATTTATTATGATAGGAAAGCCAGGACCCCATTGCCAATAATGTTTCTGTTGAAGCCCAGCCGCTCGTGTTTGAAGAGTACATGGACAATGGACACGGTATATGTGTACATGAGCATAGACAGATGCTTAGCCGTGCTGGTTATGATAATGATTACATTAGTGGAACAATTTGCTCCCAGTTAGGTGTTAATTTGTGGATCTATTCCATTAAGGTTATTTCATATAACTTCAGTGCATTTGTATTCCAGAGGCCGTTAAATTGTACGACACCAGGACAAAAGAGTGGGAAGGGCTAAAAGGCTGCATACAAGCGTCTGTAAACGAGATAATCGACAGGATAATCAGGACAATCAGGACAGCACTGGAAGTGACATTCATAAACGAGCCTGCAGAATTTTTTTTTATTTTTTTTTATTTTTTTAATTGCACACACAAAAAAACACTACTTACAATACTAATACTTACACTACTTACAAAATTATACCTACACTACTTACAATATAATGCTTATAATACAATACTTACACTACTTACAATGCGATACTTACAATATGATGCTTACTTACATTACTGAGACTTACACTACTAACAAAACGATACTTACACTATTTGCAATACGATACTTAAACTACTTATATCTTATTTATTTATTTTCTTTAATCTTATTTGTCAACTGTCACTTTCCTGCACAAAACAACTTTACACCACTTTCTATTTATATGTATTTACATTACTTTACAATCGAACAATAATTGAGTACGATTTAAACACATAAGTAGGGGATATTTACAAAAAGACGTATTTTGGAGGAGACATTATTTTCCTCTCTCTGTCTGTCTAAACATTTTTCAAGCTGAAATTTGAGTAGAATTCTTTCGACGAATACGGGAAGGAGGATAGCTTTGTTATGCAACTTACTAGTATATATATAGTATCTCATTAAAAAG
>MU827789.1:1464957-1490867 GCA_029204205.1 Desmophyllum pertusum | reverse complement strand
CTTCCCTTCACAATCAACCGACCCCCCCCCCCCCCCCCCCCCCCCCCCCCCCCCCCCCCCCCCCCCCGCCCCCCCCCACCCCCCCCCGCCCCCCCCCCCCCCCCCCCCCCGACCTCCCCCCCACCGCCCCCCCCCACCCCCCCCCCCCCCCCCCCCCCCCCCCCCTTCCTTCTTGAGTCCTGAAATTAAATAGACCTTTTAACGGTATACTATATAAGGGACTGTCGTTTCTTTATGCTATCAAGCCTTCAAACTGTGTCGGGGGTTGAATGACTATCAATTTCTGATTTCCAGCCTGTTATCCACGAGTATTCAATTTCTTCAGAATCCACACAGCTCAGAGAATTGACAGAATTCTCGCCCTCTCATTGGCTATCGATGCGAGGTATTCAGCGTGGAATTGCATGACGTTGAGTTCAAAGCGCCCAACCGCGAGATTGTGTTTGTTTACTTTCGGCATCGCAAATTAAAAATATAAAAATGCGGTTTTCGTGTATGGTTTCAAATAATCTCTGTTACCCAGATGTTCTCGCTCTACGGGAGAGTACATCTTGTAAAGTCGGTTGCGTTCGACCACTCTGATTGGATTGAAAGGAAAATTTCAGAGCTCGCCGCGCGCTCTGACAAGATCATGCACGCGCTAACTGTACGCGTAAGCTTTTGAATTTCTTTTCATATGTACCGAGTTAACTTGGCAATTTATCAGGACAATGGTTAATTCTTAGTAAAATATAGATTTTTTAAATAGATAGTTATTGTTTCTGGTGATTCAGGGAGTTTGAAGAAGTTTTGAAAAGAAAATCTTTTGTACATCTGGACGCATACAAGTGGCGCGTACGCGTGATACAGTGCGCGCACTTACACCGAGTCGGCGATTTCACAGTTGTCAACAAATCTTGACCGAGGTCTTGTCCGTGATCTTTTGCGCTGAGATGTAGCGCAGTCTGAGGGGATTACAGCTCAACAACCTGAGTAGTAGATTATCTTTAGTTATCTACGTTTGTAAATACCGTATCTTATCGCAGACGCGAAGCTTTTCTTATTAGCCATGCTGGCAGCGAGTGCCCGCGAGTCCGCCAGATTCACAAAATATTCAAAAAAAACATGCGCACGCAGTAAGTCACATTTCTTACACATGATTGCGCCATCTAAAACGGATTTTACCAGATGTTCTCTCCCGAAGGGTTGAGAAGATCTGGGTACGAGATTAGGTTTCAAAGTCAGAAAAGCCAAAAGCAAGCGGGAGTTGTTTTTTTTCCAATGTGAGATTCTAGATTTATTAGCCCAGGCATCATTTATGGAAAAACTGGGGTCAAACCTAGAACTAATTACAACAGAAGGTTTTTCAGCATTTTTCAAACCAGAAACCCATCCTCTACAAACTACATCATTATCAAAAATCATATTAAATCGTTATAGTGTGTGTGTGCGATGTGACGTTACGAAAGTATCGGGCGGCCATGTTGGAATGGCGAACAATCCCAAACATTCTTCAATCTTTTTAACTACGCGGAAAGGCTCGCCAAATGCATTAAAACTAGATGCATTGAAAGGAGTCTAGTGATCCATATAGATCCAATCCTTATGCCAGTAAACAAATTAAGCGAAGAATGTCTTCCGCCAGTTCAATACATGGATTTGTTGACATATATAAGCTTACCTTGTATTTGATTACGATCTCTTATAGTTAACGCTCAGTTTTTAAGCTTTCCAAAGCCTCCAAGCCTATAACCAAATGGTTAGTGGATTCATGCCCCAGTTGTACAGGTTCAGTAAATTACGATCGCCAGCGAATGAACCATCCACTTGTGTAACTATAAGATAATACAAGTGATGTCTAGTGCGCCGCCGATTCCGGGAATTTTAGGTCGACCTTTCGAGACGTTTCTAAGAAAATGACCGGCTTCAAAAAATATGATACGGATTTCTGAAGCAAAAATAATCACAAACCACCACATTAAATGCATTTTTATTGTTCAGTAGAGCTCATTCATTTAATTATACAGACGTACGTTTTTATTTCTAGCCACAAAAAGCGGGCGATCAGTAAAAAACAATCGGTAATATAATGTGTCCTCGTTGCGAAAAGCCAGTCACTGATGAAATAAAAAAAGACTTAAAATGAGAACAAGAAGGAGGAAGGAGAAATAAAGAGGAGAACACAATAAGGTCAATAAGAAGAATAAGAAAAAAGCTATTGTAATCTGAATTCTGAATTCTGGGCACTCACTGAATTCTTTTTAACTCCCTTTGGGAAGAGCATTTTAAAGAACAACAGCTTTTAAATCATTTTATTCCTTAATTTAGCAATATATTATGGCATATTCATATTTCTTTTTTTATTTATTTATTTTCTTGTATTTTATCTTTATCTCATAGTTTTAATATTCATATTTTATTGTATTTTATCTTATCCTGTATATAATGTTGGAGGGGCCACTGGTTTGTTAGTTTTGTGTGTACTGCGCTTGCGGGCAGTCAACCACTATGCACTTAAACCGTAAAATTGTAAACAAAAGAAATGTTAACAATGCTCTATTGTTAACATCAAATCGATAAACAAACCACAGACAATCGATCAAATCAATAACAAACCACGGTTTCCGAATTTTAATGGCCGGCGCTTCGATACCATACACAATTAATGTAAATCCAAGTCGATGCAATAGCAATGAATCAAGCCTTTCGATAAAATGCGCAATAAATCAAGCCTTCGATACGAAATCCTCCCTTCGACGCGATCGCAATGAATAATAATAATAACTAATTTATATAGCGCTTATTCATCGCTGTTCTAAGCGCTTTACAAAGTATAATGGATAAAAAACTAATGAATCAAGCCTTCGATAGGATACCCAATAAATCTAGCGTTCGATGCGATCAAAATGAATCAAGCCTTTGATAAAAATACGGGATAAATCTAACCTTCGATACGATCGCAATGTTTCAAGCCTTCAATAAGATACGCGATAAATCTAACCTTTGATACAATACATGCATACATACATCGATCACAATGAATCAAGCCTTCGGAAAAATGCAATGATCTAGCCTTTGATACGATACGCAATGAATCAAGCCTTCGATAAGTTACGCGATAAATCTAACCTTCGATACGATCGTAATGAATCAAGCCTTCGATAAGTTACGCCATTAATCTAGCCTTCGATACTACGCCTAGCCTGCGTCGCAGCGGGTATCCACACAGCTACAGGGAGCAGAGGAGCTAAATTTGACTTGTGCCAGTTTCGATCCAAATGACCGGAAAAAGCGACCGATTACCCGCTGGGACGAAAAAACGAAAACAAAAAGATCGAATAACGCAGTAACGCAATACACCGCATATAAAGCAAAACAGATCGAAACTCGCAAAGGTCAAATTTAGCTTCCTCTGCTCCCTGTGTATATATATATACGAGGATTTTGACACCGGATACCGGCTGCAACGCAGGCTATACTACGCCATTCTTGCGAACGATCGATATACGCGGATCGTTTTCTGTACTTGCCAGTAAGTTTTACCCTGGTTCTGTGAAACATTATTGCTTGTTTATACATTGGACCTTCGGTCCCATCGATTTGACAACGGATCGTAGATAAAACATTTGACACATACGCCATTGACACGCGAGGTGTCACTTGCGAGTTTGGAAGTAATATATATGCCGGCTCATTGACTCTCGCGAGAAACGAGACGCGTCTCGCGAGAAACGAGACGAGACGGTGTTGTCTATAAGATTCCATGTGAATGCGGCAAAGTATATATCGGTGAAACAGCGATATCGATGCGTGAAAGAATAAAGGAACACGACAGAGACATGCAGCTTGCTGGTTCTCAGAACTCCGCAGTTTCGGAATATGCCAACGAGACTGGGCACCTTCCTATTCTCGGTTTTCACTGTCACGCCATAAATAAAAAAAATAAAAACCGTTCAATGAATGAAGTCAAGGAATTGACATGTCATAGATAATGAATAAATAAGGAATCAGTCCAAGTCTCAGGTCTGTGCGGTATTCCGTACTCGAGTTATTTGTCAAAATGTTCCACACAAATTTATAGAGCTCAGTATGGAAACGCCATGTTGGAGTCCCTCTGATCAAGTAGTCTCCACACTTTAATTTAACATTACTTTGTTCTTTTTGTTTTTAACTTGGCTTGTAAAGTCAGTCACTATCTCAAAATAATGAATTGATACTTTTTTCTTCAAGCTTAACATAACTGATCAGTTTTGAAAAAAAAATCAGTTCAATTCACATTCTTCAAGTCTTACAACTCTGTTTCTGTAAATTACATTCTTCATATTTATCAAGATTAGATAAATAATAAATTTATCTGGCAAGTAAAATTAACACAGTTTGTTATGATGTGAATTTTATTTTTATACACCCTTCCCAGTTTCTTCCCTTCTATCCCCACCATCCTTTCCAAGCTGGCTAGTGTATTTTGAGTAAATCATATTTAGTGACAAAGACTTTACCACTTCCAAATGATAAATCAACCTAGGGAAAACCATGCAGTACACACATGTACGCGTTGCGTACCTATTTTTTAACTATTCTCACTGGTCAACACATGCGTATATAAGGGCTGAGTAACCTAGCAATATCGCTTTTTATGCTAGCTCCTCGTCCGTTCAAGTTGTAGCTCTTGGTTTGTTTGTCCTCTGCTATGCCTCCGAAACGTTCAGCTTCGTCTTAGGTCACTCAAGTTCCTAAAAGTTCAAACTCTTCTGGCTTGCTGTTGTCGATTCAGCTGGCTGTTGTTTCTCCTGATTGCGTGCAAGCTTCCAACTACCGGTCATGGTCAGCATGGGTCCAGCAAGGTTTCTTCGTCTCCTTCTGGTTCTGCTGCTTCATCAGCTTCTTTGGAGTTATCGTTTCCTCCTGCTCGCCTTTTATCGTTAGTTGTATCTTTTATACTTACTACAGTAACTGTATTTTATTTTATTTTGCTAGTTTCGTTTTGCCCGTCTGTTGTGCATTTGCATATTGTTTTCCTCGTGTATGCCCAGGGTGTTGTTTCATTTACATACCGGTATTGTTTTTCTTGTTTCGCCCGGGGTGTTGTTAATTTACATACATGTATTGTTTTTCACGTTTCGCCAGGTCTGTTGGTCTTTTGCATAGTTTTTCTCGTTACGTGTTTGCTCACTTGCATATTTGTATACCGTATAGTTTAGCTGTAGGACACGTTCGCTTAGGTATTTATATTCCGGTTAATTTAACTCTAGTTGCAGGTTCACTAGTTTTAATCTATTGCCACGTTGGTCTCCCCTATAGTATCATCGCTTCACTTTGCTTGGCATTGTTAGTTTCCTTAATTTTTTATCAGTGTGTTTATGTTACAACTCATAGTTATGTGTCAACGCTGGCCCATGATCGAGGCAGCATGAGAAAAAATTGTGACACTGGCCCGTGATCGAGGCCAGCATGAGAAAAAAATTATGACACTGGCCCGTGATCGAGGCAGCATGAGAAAAAATTACGACACTGGCCCGTGATCGAGGCAGTATTAGAAATGTGTCAACGCTGAATGCCGGGGTTTGGGGTTTTTCTGAGTTTTGGAGAAGTGTTAGTTTGGTAAGTACTGAAACCCTTAAGCTGGTCTAAAGAGCCTTTAACTTTGGTGTTTTGGACATGATATCGATGGTTTATTCTTATCGTCAGTAGAAGAGCTTAGGTCGGTGGCTAAACCTTGCCTGGTTTTGTTTGCAGTAAAGTGCTTTTACTAGTCTCTTTAGTGCTTGGGTCTTATAGACTCCTTTTTGGGACGCCACTACCAGCTTTCCCATAACTCATCCATTAGAGAGCATAGTAGCCAGTGAGAATGGTTTACTATCCCTCCCCTATTCACGAAACCGACATTGGTTAGGGGGTTGGGGGGGGGGGGGGGGGTGGGTAGGGGATCATAAGCTTTATCTTTTGTGAGAGCTTCAAGACTGCGCAAAACCGCTCTCAAGTGTATCAAGTATTTTTGCATAGGACTGTAGCAGGGGGGAGGGGATAGAAACTCCTTATAAATGGTTTGCATATATAGTGGTGCAATCTCGTTCCCAGAGTCCTCGTCACCCTTGTCCAGCGGTGGAGCGGCCAACAAGGACCTCTGGGATAGAGAGATCCGCCTGACTTGCGCAGTAAGACCGGAAGTCACATGCGCAGTAGAGCCGGAAGTCCTAGAATCCTGTCATGGCGGATCGCTGCCCTGAACAGGGTATATAATTTCATGCGAGTCTGCCCTAAACAGGGTATTGTTCCGGGGAATTGTTGCACGGAGACCTTTGCCGGTCTTTAGCAGCTCATCAGTCAACATCACATCTTTTCAAGACAAGATAAATGCTATTGTTGTCGGTATCCTATCCTAATCCCACCCAATTAGCATTATAACATAAATGCATGTTGACAGAAGGTTAGTTTGTTTAGAACAAGAGAGTGTATTTTGTCGTTTGCCCTAAACAGGGTCCTAAAATAGAGGGTGTTGCCCTACACAGGGTGGGTATTTTAGGGTTTTTTTTTGCCCTAAACAGGTTCAGGGTTTCAAACCCTCAGCGGCACACCCTATACCCAAACATGGGTCAAGTACCCCCCCCCCCCCCCCTCCCCCCGGGCTCTTCCTACTGTTTACAGAGTCAATGCAAATGTGAAGGTCAGCTGAAACCATTCTTTAACGAATCTACGTAAATAATCGACATATCAGAGGAAGTTTATAGGGAACTCTTTATAACAAAAGGTCTTAAAAAAACTAAATTCAACATCGGCTCTCGACAAATGTTGAGAGAATGTTGAGACAAATGTTGTGACCGTTTGATCGAGACTGTAGACCACACGTACTGATCTGACTACATCAAATGAAATCGAATGAAGCAAATTAGAAGAAACTCTCATAGAAAGCAGTCCTATTTAACAGTCGTGTATGTGATAAGTATAGGAAATCGTATGAACGCGAGTGCAATTCGTGATTTATGGGCACGAGTGATGTTTTGAAAACTTTCAAAACATCACGAGTGACCATAAATCACTAATTGCACGAGCAGTTTATACGATTTTTGTTTATAATATTCTCAACAAAATTTTGCTGCGGCCATCGCGCTACTCTGCACATGAAACGCTTCACTGGTTTCCAAAGTGCTCACATGTTTTATTTGAAACGCGCAGGCAAACCAAACGGGAACTTTTTGAAAGAATTACAGTACTATAGTTTAGAAAACATTTAACCATTAACTTGAAAGCTTATTTCAATGCCATTAAGGGGCAAAAACGTCTCTACTTGTCCGGAACCGTTTATCACAATTCCGTATTGCACTCTATAACCTATTTATGCATTCGTCATTGACCAATCAGAAGCTGCATATTTTGTTGAGTATATTATAAAAACATTAACTCAATCAGTCAGGAAGACATTGGTTATAAACGAACGTAAGGTGAACATTTAGCTTTTTAATTGAAAATATTCAACCGCATTTTATTCCAAAACGCTCTCATAGAATTTTTTTTTTAAACTGTAACCTTGAAGAACTACATCTAGGCTACAAGGGACATTAGGTTGTTTTAAAAGTTTACGTCTAGATGTCGAGAAAAATGGTCATATGTAAAATGCATGACGTCATCGCCGCGTTGCTATAGGAACACCGATGTCAATGAAATCTGTTCTTTTGGAAAGTTCATTCTATTTCCAGTAAATGGGTGAAGTAGCTAGCCAGACGGTGCTCTGACAGTGAAGTATATCGGGAAGGTATCAGTGTCCTTGCAAAACTGAGATGAGCCACCTTAAAGACGCCCATACTCTATATTTACACGTAAGCGTAAAGGTGGCGTAAATCTCTACATTAATTTAAACCAGCTTTACGTATGCGTAAAGGTGGCGTAAATCTCTACTTTATACCAGCTTACGCTGAGCTTAAAGGCCCCGTAAAAGAAGTCTCATTATAGAAGCGTAAAGGTAGCGTAAAGCTTGACTTTACATAATGTAAATGTAAAGGTGTGGAAATTAGAACTTTACACCAGCTTTACGCTAACATTACGCCAACTTAAATTTGTTCTTTCATGCTCTTTACATATAATCATTTATGGCGCTTTTGCATTCCTCTGGATAATTATAGAAAAGGCCAGGAAGGATATCTTTGCCATTATCACTGGAGATAGGTACTATCAGGATTGATGGCAGATAGTGGAGCTTTAAATGTAGCTGAAGAAGTCTTGCATAGACCAAACACTGGTGTAAGAACTTTCCATATGCGTCACTTTTCTTCCAAAAATCCAATAGGTCGCGTTGAACTTTCCAATCTACAATGACGTCCTCGTACTGCTCTCTTCTTTCGTTGTAATACCAACCGATTGCATCAGCGTCTCTCTTCCAGAAATACATTTCCTCCCCGCCATCATAGTGATGCATATAGATTGGAACTTACCCTCTTGAAGTACTCTATCTTCTCACAGGCGCTTATATCTGACGGATTTAGTCTTTTCACGTCTGGCGGCCAAGGTTTGTGCCCTTCGATACTTCTCCTAAAAACTCTAGTGTGGTCTTGGCTTTTGTGAAATTCATTTTCCCTTTCTTTTAATCTCCGGATCCATAAGCGAGGATGATATGGAAAGTTGTATCGAAGAGTCTGGAGTTATATTTCGTGGCCGGTTGCGCGTTACGGCTAGTTAATAACAGCTGGCAGTTGCGTAAAAAAACTCGGGGTGTGACGCTGCACAGAATCCCTTTGTTAAAAAAGTACAAAGACTGCTAAAATAACCTTTGAGAGAAAATTGTTTGATTGGTTCTTACTAAGCAGAAGAAGCGTTAAACTCCTTTCAGTTGTTTGTACTCTTCTTACAACTCTTACATAATTCATTTGACGCTATAATTCCTCATTTCGCTATTCATGTAACTCAACGAGTGCGGGCTTATTTCCCGAACAGCGGCTGGTGCGCGGGAAGATGCTTTGTTGCACGCCCAAAGGAACCCGCCCAGGCCATTTTGAAGTGTTTCTCCTTAAAAACTTTGTTTTCCAAATGTCTCAAAATAATCCAGATACATATGAATCTCGATAACTCGAACCTTTTTCTCGATTCCCCTTGAAGGTTCCAGTTATTGGGATTCAACTGTACCGATATAAACCTTGAAAATTCATGATCACCTGTGTTTTCTGTGTGCATCGGACTTCCCGAGGGTACTTCAAATTAATTAAATATTAACCCATGTCAAAGGCAAAGATTTGCATTTCTTGCTCGATATGTCCAAAGAAAACAAATATACAAACAAAGAATTAATTTTAAAGCATCAATAAAAGGAATAAATGTTAAAAAATTGTGAAATTAATGTTAAAAAATCTGCACACTTAGCCATTGGCATCTTTGCCTTGAGTTCCCCCAGTCACCTAACCACCGATTTGTCCGATAAATACTTGCTAAAGGTCCTGTCATGTTTCCTAGCAAATAAAAGCTTTCAATCTCTCCAAAAAATCAAATTTTCTAATTTCAGATCCCTCTGGCACGCATTATAGACTAAGTCAAACATGTATCAAGCGGACAGTAGCAAAAGTTCGAAAATTTATCATTTCCCTTATTTACTGTAAATAATACCTCTGTTAAGCGGACACTAGAGCATTCCCCGAGGGTGAGGGATGAATGAATAATTTATTTTATTTTATTCCTTTAGCCTCGGAGCCAAGTTAGAATTTTAATATATCAAAATTGGCCTAGGTACGTACTCCCCCCTCCTCTTCTCCGCTGATTTTTTTGTCAGACTACAGTCAAACCTTTTGATACTGTCCGCTTAATAGTTTGTCCGTTTAATACAGGTTTAACTGTAGTACATAGATGTTATTGAACTAGCGTGAGGTCCGTATTGGGAAAATATTGGTCGAGTTCTTTTTTTGCAAGTTTATGGACCGAGCCGAAGGCGAGGTCCATAAACTTGCAAAAAAGAACGAGACCAATATTTCCCAATACGGACTGAGCAAGCTAGTTCAATAAAGTTTTTATTATAATGGCTTTTTTAAAAACTTGCTGATAAATTAATGCAACCATTCTCGGCTAACGCGCGCGCGCCAAAGCTAAGCATAGTCTTGCATTTTTCAGGCCACTTTGCGAAAAGTTTAACCGAAATTGTCCGCCAGACACGAGGAAACATGTTTCTACTTAATAGAAAACAATTTTGCAAAATACGGTCCGTATGACCAAAAATATCGGTCCGTATTGCAAAATACGGACCGCTCAGGGAACCAATCAGAATGTTCCTTTTCGTCGTGGACCAGTTTGCCATATAATAATGATTAATATTGATCCTTTTTCGGCAAGTTTCAAGAAATAATTGTTCCAGCTCAACCCGAAATACAAAGCATCATTTTTTCAGTCCACTTACAAGCCAAGAATCCGCAGGTTGAAAACAATCTTTAGATTTCAATATTTCTCGAAGAGTAAATTTTAAATATCCCGCACTTAATTATAATCAGAAAACAAACCAATCAAATAATCCCACTAAACAGTCATTCGGTGCCTGGTGGCAAAAATATGAAATTTAAATTGCAAATTTTACACATTTGTCGCGTTCCTCGGTCGTTCGTTCATGTTTACGGCATACACGGTTGAAAATGTCAACTAACAGAAAGCTACCTTTGCCCTCGTTTGCTGCTACGAAAAAGTACCAAGCTTCAGTTTGGGATTGACCGTACGTTTGGGGCTGTTACGAAACACAAACTATCTGCAACAAGAACCGTTTACTTCAAGCAACCTTTGACAGCACGTGCTTCAAGCAAAATGGATGACACAGTTACACATGTGTCACTAAATTGGTTTTGAGTTCTGCTAAAGGTACGAACTGTACATGAACGTAATGCTGTATTTTGTAGACGTAACATAGCTTTTATCACGGAAAACTTTGTACAAAATGTTTTAGAGTTAGGACTTGTGAAGGATTTGTTATTCCTCGTCCACCGAATTTATTTGTGGGTCTCATGAAACATTTCTGATAATTTAGGAATTTATTTGACAGAGGTAAGTATATTGTGGCAAAAAAATTACAAAGAAGTGATAAATATATCAAGAATTTGGTCATAAGTTTACCCAGTGTATGTGAAACCTGTCGTTTCTCTCGGGTCAGTTCGCCCCAAATTCTTCTGAAAATATTTTTATACCATAACCTCTGACTCGTCCCCAGTCGTCTCTCTTATCTCCTGTTAATATTTAGCGCGGCCGAGGGGAGCATCCCCGCGACTTGCGACTCCCAACAAAGGACTTCTCTTCTCGTTAATATTAACAGGAGACAAGAGAGACGACTGGGGACGAGTCAGCCATAACCTGACCATTAGACTGGCTGAAGTTGTGCGCTAGATTTTTGTCGTTTATATTAAACTTGCAATCGTTGTATGGTTCTTGTATGTTCCATATGCGGTCATAGTCATTTTTGTTCCCTTCTAAGCAAATAATTCGGCGATGCTGTGAAGAATATTTTTAATGCAAACCAGCTTTCTGAATTAAGTGCACTTTTGCATTGTGCGCGCGAACTACTTTAAACCCGTTCCAACATATTACCTACTAACAATATTCTGATTTAATCTAAGGGAAGCCTACTCAGGTATAATTTCAAGTCGTATAAATCAGTGCTAATTTTTTTGGTCTGATCAACGTATCCCAGCACAACTGACTTGCTCCGGGAGTACTTTGAAAAATATATATTTGTACCATTATACCATTATATTATATTTTACTAAATACTTTATGTAACAGTGCTAGCTTAGGCTGTGTAGCTAAAGTTTTCAAAGGTAGTTAAAGTTTTGCTCGTGTTGAAGGTGAACAAACTTGTTTCACTTTTTTGTGGACCTTACAGACAATTTAAGTAGTCACAATAGAGGATGATCTAAGAGAAGGATTCCCCATGCGACTGCCCCATGATAATTTTTGGAAATCTATTAATAGTTTCGCGCCATGCTGTAAAAGTAATTTTTATTTACTTCTGATCGAGGCTCCGACATCACATTACTCGAACTCATCAATCATGTAGCGCTCTTAAAATAGCTCGGCTATGGACTAAAAGTTAAAAATAGATTTTAAAACATTATCATTGGAAGAGAGCCATGTATGAGGGAATGCTTCTCTTAGATCGTCCTCTCTTGGTATTCATGATAAGTTAACTGGCTGTGAGCTGTGCCCAGATAGCGCCAAATTACGCCTAATGTTGGCTGGCCGTTAGCCCATAGTCGACTAAGTTTAACCATGCCTACTGTCGGCTTGCTGTAAGCCAATATTTCATAATTAACCTAAAACAGCAGCTGGAACACTTGAACAATAGCAGTAGCCATACGTACACGTCACGGACCTTTTTTTCGCTTGTTGTGGGGAAGGTGGAGGGTAGAAAGCAAAGCTGATCTTCAAAGGGCACGGGATAAATGATTAGTTATAAATCGATTGTAACATTCTTACAAGTAAACATGGTTTTAAGTGAACCTTATTCTTTAGCTTGAACAAAAAGCTGATTTTGTTGAGTATACAAATGTTGTAGTTTCGAATTTAATTACGTGTACAATTTGTAATCATTACAGTGTAAACTAAGTCAAATGAAGAAACATTCCAAACTTTATTTTATAAAGGTAACTCAACGAGATATGCAACGTGTTTTAACTTTTAATTATACTGTGCTGAAAAGATACGCATCATTTCCCGGGATCGTTTCCCATCCATTTTTTTTTTTTTCATTCATCTTCTTTAACAAGCTGCAACAAAATAAATTCGTTTTGAAGTAGGGGGGGGGGGGGGGTGGAAGGCTGGAGAAGAGTGGGAAGGAAGCAAGATTCCAAAGTTGGCAGGAACCGGGAGAAATACGCCGAAACTTTCTCGACATTTCGTAATATTTTGCAAAAGGAAGGGGCCGACACAAGGAGTACAAGGTGCGGGAAATTCAGACTCCCTCCCAGACTCCCTCCTAGCCTGCGTAGCTGGCGGTCTTGTTGATGCGCGAAGTAAATTTTTAGCGGCGAAGTCGCGAGAGTCTGGGGCGGGGAGGTTTGAAGGACCCCGATGGATCTTATGTGGTTACATATCACACCTGCACAGCCTAGACAAAAAGTTGAGTTTTGGGTTTCATTCAAAGAGAATCCATTGAAATTATTTTAATTACGAAAGACTCCACAACAAGTATGGAGTCGTACAAGTTGATTGACAGCCAGCAAAACTAAGTTTGGGAAAATTACGAATTCTCATATGAATGTTCCTAAACCCTACCCTGCCTTTTAATTGGATAAAGGATTAGCTACAATTCTATGCAAAATGGTTGAGACACTCGTGTGAAAAAGCGATCATAAGCATCAAATTGACATTTATTTTAAAAGAACAAAGCAATATATTAGAACTATCCCCCCTCGGCCCCTCCCCTATTCAATGTTGTTTCCTAAACGAAATTGAGGCTGCATTAGCATGAAACCAATATTGATTAGGCGCTTTGGTCTATAACTTGTTATAGACCTCTGTTAGGGGTGGGGGGGGGGAATCATAAGCTTTATCTTTTGCGAGAGCTTCATGGCTGTGAAAAACTGCTCATTGACAAGTGTTTTTGCATAGGGCTGTATAGCTACCAAAACAAAGTGATACATGTTCTTCTTCAGCTAATTTATTTGGTTTCCGCCTTGTGACAAGTTGATCGCCTTTTTACAATGTTGACTGAGAACGAGGTTCCGCGTCACAAGATATTTACGACTGTTGCAATCACTACCTACCAAGTATTGAACAAAAAGTTGGTCAAACGTGTTGTGTTCGCTTACATGAAGTGTATTCTTAGAATTGATGCCCGCAATGTATTATGGATGATTAAACATGGCGTTCAAAGAGAAACACGTGTAGTTTACTCGAAGTAAGTAAGTAATCTTTATTTACCCACGGTATAAAGTTCATCAGGTTTACATAAATATGATTAGTCTAAAAAAATACTAAAAATCACATTCCACATGCATTTTACATTGTAGCTAACTAATCTACACAATACTTCTAATGCTAATGTTAAAAACCTGGTTTCCACGAATACCGTGCCTCTAACTATTATAATAGTAATCGTATAAGTATTGGTAATCGTATGTATGCGAGTGCAATTAAGGATTTACACTACGAGTGATATTTGAAAATTCTCTCAAAATTGCACGAGCCTTTAGGCGAGTGCAATTTGAAAGAATTTTCAAATATCACGAGTAGTGTAAATCCTTAATTGCTCGAGCTTTCATACGATTACTCATTTATTATATGACTGAGAAAATTACGAACGCGCGCGACCCAGGAACGGTCATTTTGTTGGCTTTTAAGTTTTGAATGAAAATCACGCGGTTTTACGACTGAGCAATTTTGAACGAAATTGCTTCGTACAGAACGTTTTTTTAGTCCTTTAAGCGATAAAACCATCACAACACAGCTGAAAGCTGGCACTATTTCTGTAGTGCAATGAGGCAGTTGTTAACAAACTCCGAAATCTTCCAGTTTGTGCGAACAACTTCGGCGTAAAATTTAACAAAAAATTATCGAGCTCACTTGCAGAATACGCCTCGAGCTTTACGTTATGTCCTCGTAATTCTGCCCAATTTTTCCAAACACTCAGAGATGTACTCAGCCAATTTGTGGTACTTTTGTTCGTGTTAGCATTTTTTGCCTGCTGCTTTAGTTCTTCTACTAAACGCTGCCGCGATTGAAGAGGGGAAACGCTCGGCCATTTTGACTTTTTTCAAAATTACCGCCGGCCCTACGTCACATCCATTGCCACGGCAACATTAATTTGCACTGCAGTGCAAATTAAAAATTAATGATATATTTGCCTGCTCTCAGCCAATCACAATGAAGTAATTTTCTCAGTCATATAATAAAGATGTTTAAAGAAGCTATTCGGTTTAACCGAACAATTCAACAAAAGAGCTCGCAGCAAAAGACGCTAACGAAATTCCGCCTCAGAGAAAGAAGTTGCGCACAATCGGCCGATTCGCAATTTGTTCAGTTCAACTTGAATAGAAAAACAATGAGTACAACTCTTGAATAGTAAGTGTAATAAAAAGTGTTCAAAGTTAAACATATGTTCCAGATCAATGATAAATGAAAGGAATTTTACACTTTCAACTTTATATCTATCGACTAATCTACAAAATATATAAAATAAGAATTCCTGTGTTCAAAGGTTAACGTACTCGACTTAACAAAATCTGGCCAAATTCTTACTAAAATACGTCTTTGGACTATTTCTTTGTCTCTCTGAGCGGGCTTGCTGCTATATCTGACAGCTGGGAGAGTTAAATTTTAACAACACGTGGCAGAATCCCTTTGTTCAAAAAGTACAAAGACTGCTAAAATAACATTGAGAGAAAGTGATTTGATTGGTCCTTTCTACTCAAAAGGAGCAGGTTAAACTTCTTGTCTTTCTAATAATTAATTCACAAGACGAAAGCCACTCCTTATTAAAATAATGAAATGTCTTTGAACTATTTTCATGTATCTCAGTCTTCCCTTGACTCGTTGTTTAAAACGAATATGATCAAGATAGCCGTTACTGCGCTGTGTCAGTGTGAAATGTTTTCGAAGAAGTCCAGTTACTTTTAAAATATATATCTAGAAGCTAATCATGACATAAAAGGCGACCTTCAAAACAGAAGTAGAACGCTGTAGCTTGGCCTTCCTACTGTTTACAGAGTCAATATGCAAATACAGAAAGTCTGCTCAAACGGTTCTTTAAAGAATCTAGATAATCGACATTCCTTATCTCGTATATCAAAGGAAGTTTTGGACCTCTATAATAAAAGGTCTTAAAAAAACTAAATTCCATACTAACTAAATACGACGGGTCTGTAAAATAACGATAAAATTAGTGATACTTGTAATCGTTATTCCGAGAAAGATGTGCTCAAATCAGCATATACGCCAAATGTGCTGAACAATAGAGCATCAAAAATATTTTCCGGTTTTAGTCCTCTTAGGGAATCAGTCAATAACTTCCAGTGCTTTAAAATAGTGATAGTATTACAAGTCACAAAACCGCGATTTTACTTCTTACTGGGGTTGGACTGGAACCGGCGTAACCTACGTTATTATTATTAGTATTTTTTTTTTTTTTTCATCATTCCTGAAGTGACGGCTCGAATCGTGAACTCGCACGCCTTTTAAGGAGTGCGAGTTTTAATACTTAAAAGTATTAAAACTAAAGCAGCACAACAAAGGAAAAATACATGTTTCTATTTTAACTTGATTTTATTAAAGCCAAAATCCTAAAAAACCGCCTTAACAAAACTTGTCTGATAATTATAACTACAATACAAATGCTCCATGTGTTTATACTAGCGATCATGCAGTGTTTCTGCAGAGCAAAGTTTACTGGCTTAACCTGTTGAATTTTATTTAGCACGCTGGTGCTTTTAAGACTGGGTTATTATGTTGACTTCCACCGGGTTTGCTCAATTTCCTCGAGCTTCACAACATTGTCGACTTTTTGTTTAAAATGAACGGCTTTCTCAACCACGGCAAACACGATTACATCTGTTTCAAGCCCGGCGATGATCAAGGCGGTCGCCATGGCAACAGTCTTCACCCAGTCCAGCCATGGCATCTCCTCGCACAAACTCTTGATGATCGTCAACAGGTAGCCGCCTGCTGATTGGATGTCCACCAGGAGGTTTAAGATGGCTTCAGCCTTTGACATTACATTGCCCTGTCTGCCAGCTTCTTTCCACGAAGAGATGAACTTATTGATCGCCGACTGGAGCGCTGCAGATTTCTTGATTGCTTCCACGGTGTCTTCAATTTTGGCTTTCATGGTTTCAATACTCACAATCACTGCAATGCCTACTACTTGCATGACGAGCATCACAACCTCAACGATAATACTGGCTTTTTGTTTGCGCTTTGCCCAGTCGATGTCAGCAGCTGTTCCAAGCTCTCTTCCCGGCAGGAACTCCTCGCCGTCCCTTGTAAGTTGCACCTGGTGTTTGCCATCTTCCTTCGGGGTTATTTTCATGCAAAATGTTGGGATGCGGAGCGCTTCTTTTATCAACTTGATCCGGACATCAGGCAAGTGCTTGGTAAGCCTTTTACGGATGTCTTGATCAGGTCGAGAAGAAAACTCATTGGCGAGCTTTACATGCTCGGCGACAGCTGATCTGGCTGCTTTAGTGATAGCATCTCTCACTTTAGGATCTGCATTTATCTTGGAAAACTCTTCGGGAGCATTCGTTTTTATGTACTCCAAGGTCTCTTTCACTGCTTGTTTGATATTTTCATTGTCCGTTTGCAGTTGCCATTTTCAGGAGTCAAACTGCAAAGCAAAGCAATATGCCAATGAGTAATCGCGGTATAAATTTTTCATATTTTCGATCCGTTTCATTTATGATACTGCTTTACAAACAACTTGCTTCTACAGATGCAATTTGTACTGTAAAAACTAGTGGGCTTCACACAAGAAGCACACTGATTCACACAAGACAAGCACAGCTCTTCCAATTCTCTGTCCTCAGACTATCTGAATAAAATCTATACCTTGTACTTGTCAGCCCGTTGGAACTTCAGTTGGATCAGTGCCTCTTTCAGTCCCTTCTGCCTAAACTAAAGATCTGTTAGGTTTGGCGAAACTTTTTTATGGCTTTGCAAACAATACAGAAGTGAGGTAATCGAGTTCTCTTACCATAAATGGTCACAAATAGTAGCGAAATTGTCATGAATGAATTTGGCGTCCTTGAAATCAACTGACGTTCTAAAAATACCCGTTTTTCGGCATTCGAAACTGATTGGCTGAGTCATGACAGTAAATTATTTTTTTTAATAAAAGCACTTGTTAGCTCCACCAGTAAGATCACGACCACACTTAACAAAAGAAGATCAGCTGCGATAACCTTTTTCCTCTAGAATAAGCTCCGCCCATACTTTCCAAGAAAATGTGTCTATTCCGTGATATAATCCATCAGTTTTTCCGCTCTACCATTATCTATCTAAAGTGAAGGCTTGGTTAACAAAACAATTTAATCTGACATCAAAACAAAACCTCTTGAGCTGTTTTTACGTGCAGGCATGCACGCAAGGAATTAGACATCAAGGCAATTTACTTTCTAATGTTAGATTTAAAATGGGAGAGTAGAAATTTGTTGCATGAAACGAACCTAAATATCAGTGGTCAACCGGTCCACTTGTCATACCGTGTATTAGAACTACCGTAAAAGCACTATTAATTTAGTCCCCCCCCCCCCCCCCTCTCTCTCTCTCTCTATCTCTCTCTCTCTGTAATAAGCCCCCCCCCCCCCCCCCCCTTCCTTCTTGAGTCCTGAAATTAAATAGACCTTTTACGGTATACTACATAAGGGACCGTCGTTTCTTTATGCAATCAAGCCTTCAAACTGTGTCGGGGGTTGAATGACTATCAATTTCTGATTCCCAGCCTGTTATCCACGAGTATTCAATTTTCTTCAGAATCACACAGCTCAGAGAATTGACAGAATTCTCGCCCTCTCATTGGCTATCGATGCGAGGTATTCAGCGTGGAATTGCATGACGTGAGTTCAAAGCGCCCAACGCGAGATTGTGTTTGTTTACTTTCGGCATCGCAAATTAAAATATAAAAATGCGGTTTTCGTATGGTTTCAAATAATCTCGTACCCAGATGTTCTCGCTCTACGGGAGAGTACATCTTGTAAAGTCGGTTGCGTTCTCCACTCTGATTGGATTGAAAGGAAAATTTCAGAGCTCGCGCGCGCTGTGACAAGATCATGCACGCGCTAACTGTACGCGTAAGCTTTTGAATTTCTTTTCATATGTACCGAGTTAACTTGGCAATTTATCAGGACAATGGTTAATTCTTAGTAAAATATAGATTTTTTAAATAGATAGTTATTGTTTCTGGTGATTCAGGGAGTTTGAAGAAGTTTTTGAAAAGAAAATCTTTGTACATCTGTTAAGTACATCTGACGCATACAAGTGGCGCGTACGCGTGATACAGCGCGCGCACTTACACCGAGTCGGCGATTTCACAGTTGTCAACAAATCTTGACCGAGGTCTTGTCCGTGATCTTTTGCGCTGAGATGTAGCGCAGTGTGAGGGGATACAGCTCAACAACCTGAGTAGTAGATTATCTAAGTTATCTACGTTTGTAAATACCGTATCTTATCGCAGACGCGAAGCTTTTCTTATTAGCCATGCTGGCAGCGAGCCCGCCAGATTCACAAAATATTCAAAAAAACATGCGCACGCAGTAAGTCACATTTCTTACACATGATTGCGCCATCTAAACGGATTTTACCAGATGTTCTCTCCCGAGGGTTGAGAAGATCTGGGTACGAGATTAGGTTTCAAAGTCAGAAAAGCCAAAAGCAAGCGGGAGTTGTGTTTTTCCAATGCGAGATTCAAGATTTATAGCCCAGGCATCATTTATGGAAAAAATGGGGTCAACCTAGAACTAATTACAACAGAAGGTTTTTCAGCATTTTTCAAACCAGAAACCCATCCTCTACAAACTACATCATATCAAAAATCATATAAAATCGTTATAGTGTGTGTGTGCGATGTGACGTTACGAAAGTATCGGCGGCCATGTTGGCATGGCGAATAATCCCAAACATTCTTCAATCTTTTTAACTACGCGGAAAGGCTCGCCAAATGCATTAAAACTAGATGCATTGAAAGGAGTCTAGCGATCCATATAGATCCAATCCTTATGCCAGTAAACAAATTAAGCGAAGAATGTCTTCCGCCAGTTCAATACATGGATTTGTTGACATATATAAGCTTACCTTGTATTTGATACGATCTCTTATAGTTAACGCTCAGTTTTTAAGCTTTCCAAAGCCTCCAAGCCTATAACCAAATGGTTAGTGGATTCATGCCCAGTTGTACAGGTTCAGTAAATTACGATCGCAGCGAATGAGTGATCCACTTGTGTAACTATAAGATAATACAAGCCGAATGTCTAGTGCGCGACCGATTTCCGGGAATTTTAGCCGACCTTTCGAGACGTTTCTAAGAAAATGACCGGCTTCAAAAAATATTATACGGATTTCTGAAGCAAAAAAATAATCACAACCACCACAGTAAAATGCTTTTTTATTGTCAGTACAACTCATTCATTTAATTATACAGACGTACGTTTTTATTTCTAGCCACAAAAAAGCGGCGATCAAAAAAAATCGGTAATATAATGTGTCCTCGTTGCGAAAGCCAGTCACTGATGAAAAAAAAAAGACTTAGAAGAGAACAAGAAGGAGAAGGAGAAATAAGAGGAGAAAACAATAAGAAGACAAAGGAAAAGTTATTGTAATCTGAGTGTGTTTCTAATTTCTCATGCATGTATTTTTCATCATGAAGTGTGTTTTCTAATTTTCCCGCGTTTACAGCATTTCAGGGAAAATCTGAGAAAATGGCAAGAGACGCAGTGGACGTATGTTTGCGAGTGCTAAAAGAAGGCAACAAAAGTGAGCATCGCGGGCTTGATGTATTTATTTGACTTATTAAAATTCATTGATAATATCCCAGATTACCTTTCGCGATTATCGCGTGCGCTTTTTTTCCGACAACCTTTCTCGAAACAGCTGTATATAATTATCCTATTCTCACTGGTCAACACATGCGTATATAAGTGCTGAGTAACCTAGCAATATCGTTTTTTTATGCTAGCTCCTCGTCCGTTCAAGTTGTAGCTCTTGTCGATGTCGTCCATAACCTTTGCCTGGTTTGTTTGTCCTCTGCTATGCCTCCGAAACGTTCAGTTTCTCCTGATTGCGTGCAAGCTTCCAGCCACCGGTCATGGTCAGCATGGGTCCAGCAAGGTTTCTTCGTCTCCTTCTGGTTCTGCTGCTTCATCAGCTTCTTTGGAGTTATCGTTTCCTCCTGCTCGCCTTTTACTGTTAGTTGTATCTTTTATACTTCTGTATTTTATTTTATTTTATTTGCTAGTTTCGTTTTGCCCGTCTGTTGTTCATTTGCTGAGCATATTGTTTTCCTCGTGTACGCCCGGGGTGTTGTTTCATTTGCATATTGCTTTTCACGTTTCGCCAGGTCTGTTGGTCTTTTGCATAGTTTTTTCTCGTTACGCTCGGGGTGTTTGCTCACTTGCATATTTGTATACCGTATAGTTTAGCTGTAGGACACGTTCGCTTAGGTATTTATATTTCGGTTAATTTAACTCTAGTTGCAGGTTCGCTAGTTTTAATCTATTGCCACGTTGGTCTCCCTATAGTATCATCGCTTCACTTTGCTTTGCATTGTTAGTTTCCTTAATTTTTATCAGTGTGTATATGTTACAACTCATAGTTATGTGTCAACGCTGGCCCATGATCGAGGCAGCATGAGAAAAAATTATGACACTAGCCCGTGATCGAGGCAGTATGAGAAATGTGTCAACGCTGGCCCGTTATCGAGGCAGCATGAGAAAAAATGATGACACTGGCCCGTGATCGAGGCAGCGTGTTCGACCCGAGAAAGAGTTTGGTCGTGTGTTTGACCCGAGAAAGAGTTTGGTTGTGTGTTCGACCTGAGAAAGAGTTTGTTCTTCTGTCAACCCTAGGCAGTTAGGTCCTATGTGGCTATGTCGGTATATGAATTATAGAGAACATATTGGTCTATATACAGTAATAGAGCGATTTTTCATATGTTCGTCTTAGACTGTGGTTGTGCGTCGCTTCCCACGTTTGTGTTGCTTTCTGGTTTTCACTACTACCTTTGGGTTTCACTCGTCCCTTCCTCTCATTGGCTCTGCCGTGACCAGAAGGGTATTCTAAACAAAAACCCTATAACCTGTCTTAGGACGGGTTTCTGGTCCTGCTTAGCTGGTGGATTTGGCCCCTCCCTTTCTCGTATTAGTCACCATGGTATCCCTTCATTTATCTCCGTTTTATTTAATTCCCGGTTATTACAGGAGTGCACTATTTATATATAACTCAATCTTCGTAGGGGAGGGGAACTCTGCCGGCAAAACCGGACCTTGCCCTCACTCGTTTACACAGTTTGTGTCGAAGTTGTGTCGCGTATTTACATCAGTGCGAAGTAGCAATCCATTATTCTTCTAGAATGGGTTTGGGTTTTTTTTCTGAGTTTTGGAGAGAAGTGTTAGTTTGGTAAGTACTGAAACCCAAAGAGCCTTTAACTTTGGTGTTTTGGACATGATGGTTTATTCTTATCGTCAGTAGAAGAACTTAGGTCGGTGGCTAAACCTTGCCTGGTTTTGTTTGCAGTAATAATGCTTACTAGCTAGTCTCTTTAGTGCTTGTGTCTTATAGATTTCAGTTCTTGTTGGGACGCCACTACCAGCTTTCCCATAACTCAGCCATTAGAGAGCATAGTAGATCAGTGAGATTGGTTTACTATCCCCCTCCCCTATTCACGAAACCGACATCGGTTAGGGGGGGCGGGTGGGGAATCATAAGCTTTATCTTTTGCGAGAGCTTCAAGACTGCGCAAAAACCGCTCAAGCGTCCCACGTATTTTTGCATAGGACTGTAGCTACCAAAACTTTATTGGTTTCCGCCTTGTTACAAGTTGATCGCCCTTTTACAATGGTTCTACGAGGTTCTACGTCGCAAGATATTTACGACTGTTGCAATCGCTACCTAGCAACCAAGTATTGAACAAATGTTGATGATCAAAAGTGTTGTGTTAGTTTACATGCATGAGGTGTATTCTTAGAATTGATACCCGCAATGTATCATGGATTATTAAACATGGCGTTCAAAGAGAAATATAAAGAGGTTATTCAGCGGAAAGTTGTGTAATACGGCTGGATATTTTTACGAGTCAGTTTCTATTTTTTGGAGCCTTTAGGCGAGAAAAAATAAACACTGACGAGTAAAAATGCCCAGCTGTATTACACAACTTTCCGCTGAATAAATTGTTTATTATACGACATAATATCTTTCCTAAAATATAGGCTTTCAACAGTGTTTTCCGTAGCGCGCGGTCAGGGGGACTAAGACCCGTGTAATACGGTCTCATATTTGCTCTCGTCTTTGTGCGTATTCGCACGTACTCTAAAATGCTACGGAGATATAAAATTTATATTCGAGTGTTCAACTCGATTTGAACAGAGAAAAAAAATTCATATCTCCAAGTAACCATGTATTATTTTGTTTATTTTATAAACATGCTAATAACGAAGTTTTGACGATTTTCCGAAGATTTCCGACCATTTACCGAAAATTTCCGAATGTGCCAAAAGGTCATACGAACGCTTCCGAACATTTTTCGAACTTTTCTGAAGAGTAAATGTTGGCTCATTCAGCATTGAAACATGTCAAACTCGTCAGCAAACGTGACGTCATTGATATCTTCACATGTGAAAGATATATCTTTTACAGTGTAAAGATATGATTTTTCTCAGTGAGAGAAATCCTTCGGCAATTCACTCTGACTAGTTTTAATAATAAACACGTGTAGTTTGATCGAAGTAAGTAAGTAATCTTTATTTACCCACGGTATAAAATTCATCAGGTTTACATGAATATTATTAGCCTAAAAAATACTAAAAATTACATTCCACATGAATTTTACATCTAACTAATCTATACAATACTTCAGTCTAATACTATACAATTCTTCTAATCTGTACAATACTTTTAATACTATACAATATACAATATACTATACAATACTTATAATCTGTACAATACTTCTAATACTATACAATATACTATACAATACTTCTCATGCTAATGTTAAAAACCGGGTTTCCTGCACGAATGCCGTGCCTCTAACTATTATAATAGTAATCGTATAAAGATGTTTAAAGAAGCTATTTGGTTTAACCCAATAACTCAACAACAAGAGCTCGCAGCAAAAGACGCTAAAAAAGACGCTAACGAAATTCTGCCGCAGAGAAAGAAGCTGTGTACAATCGCTCTTGAATAGAAAAACTCCTGAGTACAACTCTTGAATAGTATTAAAAAGTGTACAATAATTGAACATATGCTCCAGATTACTGATAGTCACTTTCAACTTGACATCTATTGACCATGTAATCTCAAACATATATAATGGTAATAGGACTGAGTGGAGTCCAATTCGGTCTGTAATCATACGAGTGATTAACAAAATCGGACGACCGCGCTTACCAATTAATCATAACTATAACAAAATTTGAGGAAAAGACGTTAAACGTGAATAAAAACATAACTAGGAATAGTTGTCACTACAGGTGCCCCCGCTCACTGAACATACTGTGAATTTGATTTATCAACTTTTAACATTCCATTTGTTTAAAGCTGCTTTGACTTTCGAACAAAATCGAATTCAATCGTTCGATTTAGTTCGATTTAGTTCGATTAAGTTCGATTAAAATTTCGTTCGATTTCGTTCGATGTGATACACTGGGTTTTACTGAAAATATAAATACTTGTGATCTTGAAATAATCAAGTTTGTTTTTGACCGAGATGCATGCACGAGCAAAGGACAGCGCGCGCAAATGACGCGCACACTGTCCAATTACAAGCATGACGTGTAAACTGTCCTATTACATCGTCCAATTACAAGCATGACGCGTACACTGTCCTATTAGTGCTCAAATCGCGCCTGCTGATAACCAATCAGATTCGAGAATTTTGTTATAGTTTTGATTACAAATAATAATTCAAATTCTCACTAGAATACGTCTTTGGACTATTTCTTTGTCTCTCTAGCTCGGCTTGCTGCTCAGCTATATCTGACAGCTGGATGATTTTAAAATAAAACAACTCGGGGTGTGACGCTGACACAGAATCCCTTTCTTCAAAAAGTAAAAAACTGTTAAAATAACCTTTGATAAAAAATTATTTGATTGGTGCTTTCTACTCAAAAGGTTATTTAACAATTATACCATGAGCCCGCGTTGGATACGAGATGATAGATAGCCAACGAGCGCGTAGCGCGAGTTGGCTATAATCATCTCGTATCCAACAAGGGCGAATGGAATAATTGTTTTATTAAAAACTTTAGTAACTTCAGGTGATTTTTAGCGATTTTTCAGTTCGATTAAATGAAGCATGCTTTGTATGAAAACGGCGGCAAACGTCTGGCGACCGGCGCTGTCTTCGGTCTGTTCGGTAAACAAGCTGAATGAAAATAGAGCTGCAAGACTGAATTTTCTTCGGATTAATATTCGCTGTTTCTTTTAAAGTTTCGTATATTCTGGAAAATTGTGCAAATGTGGAGCTGAACATTTTTCATTTTACAAGTTGAACTGATGGACAGCTGAACGACTGAACGGGTTGTTTATACGGCGAGCAAATCGTGCACGTCTGCGGAATTGTGTTGAGACGAGCGAAACTGAGCCAGTTGAAATCAAGTTCACTGAAGTAAAGAGCGAAGGAAAGAGTCAATATCTTCATGGATGGAGAGAAAAAGAGTGACCTTCCAAGATAATTTCACTGTGAAGTGATCCGCCGGGCTTTGATTGTACCATTACCAACGCTTGACGAACTGTGATATTGTTTTCAATGCTTCGTCTCTGATGGATATTTAACTTATTGTGCTGATTTTAAAAGCTTAGTCCAGCTGGAATTAACAAGCCTCTTCGAAATGCAAGGTAACAATACTGATAGGTTAAGCTTAAATTTGTAGTGCAATTCATTCATTTTGAACGAATTTGTGCAGATTTGTATTGGTTTCCGGACTTTCCCGTAAATTGTTTCAGGCTTCCTTTTAAAATAGTGCTCGTTCAGTGCATTTGTTGTACAATTTCAAGCATTTCCCATTAAATATTTCGTTCCAAACTTTGCTGCATTTTCTAGCAGTTTTGTTACTTCGTCTTCAGTCAATTCTGCCGTGAAACAATTTTCTCCGGCGGCCATTGTTCCTTGGAGAGAGAATAAAATTCAGCTCTCTTTCTCGCCGATGCGTTCATGGTATAATGGCTCATATCCCATGGCCTCTAAGCCAATCAAAACTCTAGAAATGCATTATCCAATGGTTCAGTTTTTAATAATAAGGGTTAAACTGCGTCTTCGTAGTCTGATATTAATAATA
>MU827789.1:1425998-1464457 GCA_029204205.1 Desmophyllum pertusum | reverse complement strand
TAGAATAACTACTGATACTCCTGGGTTTCAACCATTTACTATCAACAATAAATCGCAAGTCATGTTTGCCTTATTGAGAAAACAATTCAGTTCCACATTTGTACTAAAACATAAAATTTAACTCTAATATTATTTCAAGAATCTAGCCGCAAATTGTATCTATGGTAATGAGTAAAAATGAGTAAAAATGAGTAAAATGAGTAAAATGAGTAAAAATGAGTAAAATGAGTAAAAATGAAATGAGTAAAATGAGTAAATTGAGTAAAATGAGTAAAATGAGTAAAATGAGTAAAATGAGTAAATGAGTAAATGAGTAAAATGAGTGAAATGAGTAAAATGAGTAAAATGAGTAAAATGAGTAAAATGAGTAAAATGAGTAAAATGAGTAAAATGAGTAAAATGAGTAAATGAGTAAAATGAGTAAAATGAGTAAAATGAGTAAAATGAGTAAAATGAGTAAAATGAGTAAAATGAGTAAAATGAGTAAAATGAGTAAAATGAGTAAAATGAGTAAAATGAGTAAAATGAGTAAAATGAGTAAAATGAGTAAAATGAGTAAAATGAGTAAAATGAGTAAAATGAGTAAAAATGAGTAAAATGAGTAAACTGAGTAAAATGAGTAAAATGAGTAAATTGAGTAAAAATGAGTAAAATGAGTAAAAATGAGTAAAATGAGTAAAATGAGTGAAATGAGTAAAATGAGTAAAATGAGTAAAATGAGTAAAATGAGTAAAATGAGTAAAATGAGTAAAATGAGTAAAATGAGTAAAATGAGTAAAATGAGTAAAATGAGTAAAATGAGTAAAATGAGTAAAATGAGTAAAATGAGTAAAATGAGTAAAATGAGTAAAATGAGTAAAATGAGTAAAAATGAGTAAAATGAGTAAAAATGAGTAAAATGAGTAAAATGAGTAAAATGAGTAAAATGAGTAAAATGAGTAAAATGAGTAAAATGAGTAAATTTACTCATTTTACTCATTTTACTCATTTTACTCATTTTACTCATTTTACTCATTTTACTCATTTTACTCATTTTTACTCATTTTACTCATTTTTACTCATTTTACTCATTTTACTCATTTCACTCATTTTACTCTTTTTTACTCTTTTTTACTCATTTTTACTCATTTTACTCATTTTACTCATTTTACTCATTTTTACTCATTTTACTCATTTTTACTCATTTTACTCATTTTTTAAAAATGAGTAAAATGAGTAAAAATGAGTAAAAATGAGTAAAAATGAGTAAAATGAGTAAAAATGAGTAAAATGAGTAAAATGAGTAAAATGAGTAAAATGAGTAAAATGAGTAAAAATGAGTAAAATGAGTAAAATGAGTAAAATGAGTAAAATGAGTAAAATGAGTAAAATGAGTAAAATGAGTAAAATGAGTAAAATGAGTAAAATGAGTAAAAATGAGTAAAATGAGTAAAAATGAGTAAAATGAGTAAAATGAGTAAAATGAGTAAAATGAGTAAAATGAGTAAAATGAGTAAAATGAGTAAAATGAGTAAAATGAGTAAAATGAGTAAAATGAGTAAAATGAGTAAAATGAGTAAAATGAGTAAAATGAGTAAAATGAGTAAAATGAGTAAAATGAGTAAAATGAGTAAAATGAGTAAAATGAGTAAAATGAGTAAATGAGTAAAATGAGTAAAATGAGTAAAATGAGTAAAATGAGTAAAATGAGTAAAATGAGTAAAATGAGTAAAATGAGTGAAATGAGTAAAATGAGTAAAATGAGTAAAATGAGTAAAATAAGTAAAATGAGTAAAATGAGTAAAATGAGTAAAATGAGTAAAATGAGTAAAATGAGTAAAATGAGTAAAAATGAGTAAAATGAGTAAAAATGAGTAAAATGAGTAAAATGAGTAAAATGAGTAAAATGAGTAAAATGAGTAAAATGAGTAAAATGAGTAAATTTACTCATTTTACTCATTTTACTCATTTTACTCATTTTACTCATTTTACTCATTTTACTCATTTTACTCATTTTTACTCATTTTACTCATTTTTACTCATTTTTACTCATTTTACTCATTTCACTCATTTTACTCTTTTTTACTCTTTTTACTCATTTTTACTCATTTTACTCATTTTACTCATTTTACTCATTTTTACTCATTTTACTCATTTTTACTCATTTTACTCATTTTTAAAAATGAGTAAAATGAGTAAAAATGAGTAAAATGAGTAAAAATGAGTAAAATGAGTAAAATGAGTAAAATGAGTAAAAATGAGTAAAAAAGAGTAAAAAAGAGTAAAATGAGTGAAATGAGTAAAATGAGTAAAATGAGTAAAATGAGTAAAAAGAGTAAAATGAGTAAAAATGAGTAAAAATGAGTAAAATGAGTAAAATGAGTAAAATGAGTAAAATGAGTAAAATGAGTAAAATGAGTAAAATGAGTAAAATGAGTAAAATGAGTAAAATGAGTAAAATGAGTAAAATGAGTAAAATGAGTAAAATGAGTAAAATGAGTAAAATGAGTAAAATGAGTAAAATGAGTAAAATGAGTAAAATGAGTAAAATGAGTAAAAATGAGTAAAATGAGTAAAAATGAGTAAAATGAGTAAAATGAGTAAAATGAGTAAAATGAGTAAAATGAGTAAAATGAGTAAAATGAGTAAAATGAGTAAAATGAGTAAAATGAGTAAATTTACTCATTTTACCTCATTTTACTCATTTTACTCATTTTACTCATTTTACTCATTTTACTCATTTTACTCATTTTTACTCATTTTACTCATTTTTACTCATTTTACTCATTTTACTCATTTCACTCATTTTACTCTTTTTTTTACTCTTTTTTACTCATTTTTACTCATTTTACTCATTTTACTCATTTTACTCATTTTTACTCATTTTACTCATTTTTACTCATTTTACTCATTTTTAAAAATGAGTAAAATGAGTAAAAATGAGTAAAATGAGTAAAAATGAGTAAAATGAGTAAAATGAGTAAAATGAGTAAAAATGAGTAAAAAAGAGTAAAAAAGAGTAAAATGAGTGAAATGAGTAAAATGAGTAAAATGAGTAAAATGAGTAAAAAGAGTAAAATGAGTAAAAATGAGTAAAAATGAGTAAAATGAGTAAAAATGAGTAAAATGAGTAAAATGAGTAAAATGAGTAAAATGAGTAAAATGAGTAAAATGAGTAAAATGAGTAAAATGAGTAAAATGAGTAAAATGAGTAAAATGAGTAAAATGAGTAAAATGAGTAAAATGAGTAAAATGAGTAAAATGAGTAAAATGAGTAAAATGAGTAAAATGAGTAAAATGAGTAAAATGAGTAAAATGAGTAAAATGAGTAAAATGAGTAAAATGAGTAAAATGAGTAAAATGAGTAAAAATGAGTAAAATGAGTAAAATGAGTAAAATGAGTAAAATGAGTAAAATGAGTAAAATGAGTAAAATGAGTAAAATGAGTAAAATGAGTAAAATGAGTAAAATGAGTAAAATGAGTAAAATGAGTAAAATGAGTAAAATGAGTAAAATGAGTAAAATGAGTAAAATGAGTAAAATGAGTAAAATGAGTAAATGAGTAAAATGAGTAAAATGAGTAAAATGAGTAAAATGAGTAAAATGAGTAAAATGAGTAAAATGAGTAAAATGAGTAAAATGAGTAAAATGAGTAAAATGAGTAAAATGAGTAAAATGAGTAAAATGAGTAAAATGAGTAAAATGAGTAAAATGAGTAAAAATGAGTAAAAATGAGTAAAATGAGTAAAATGAGTAAACTGAGTAAAATGAGTAAAATGAGTAAAAATGAGTAAAATGAGTAAAATGAGTAAAAATGAGTAAAAATGAGTAAAAATGAGTAAAAATGAGTAAAAATGAGTAAAATGAGTAAAATGAGTAAAATGAGTAAAAATGAGTAAAATGAGTAAAATGAGTAAACTGAGTAAAATGAGTAAAATGAGTAAAAATGAGTAAAATGAGTAAAATGAGTAAAATGAGTAAAAATGAGTAAAAATGAGTAAAAATGAGTAAAATGAGTAAAATGAGTAAAATGAGTAAAATGAGTGAAATGAGTAAAATGAGTAAAATGAGTAAAATATATATCTATGTTCGTGATGAGAATATCAAATTTAGAAATTTCTAAACAACAAAAATCCACCTCAATTATTGTCAACTTTTTGGGATAATCTTTGTCGCAAAATAATTGTGACAAAACTCATAGCAACTAAAAAACTTCAAGTGATCCTCAAATTGCTGGAAAGCGCATTTCCGAGAGCTTAGGTTTTAAAATTTTCCAAGGAGAGCATACCCGCGAACCTCCGAAACAACGTTTTACCAGAGGCCTATAACTAGAGGTTTCCATCTAGCATTGCGCGCGGCCCATCAGATTCGCAGTTAGGCTATTTTTAGACGTTTTTCCGCGCGAAACCAGCAGCCAATCACGCACCATGCCTGACAAATATGGTCAGAGAACGCGCTTGTTCAAGACGGTTTGTTCGTCGACTGAAAAGATGGCTAAAATTATTAAGTAAAAAAACCTTGGCCCTTCTAAATCAAACAAAAGTTAATTCTACTAAATAATGCACGAAGTTTGGGACGAAATATTTAATGGGAAATGCCTGTAAAATGTACAACTAATGCGACTGAAAGAGCACTAAAGGCAGCCTGAAATTAATTTACGGGAAGACCGCGGACACAATTAATTCGTCCAAAGAATGAAAACCTGTTTACAACACAAGTTCAAGCTTAGTCTATTCAGTATTGTTACCTTGTATTTCGAAGAGGCTTGTCAATTCCAGCTGAATTAAGTTTTCAAAATCAGCACAATAAATATCCATGGATCAGATATATTAAACGGCTTAAGCTTATAACTTAAGCTTACGGCAGTTCGTCAAGCGTTCGTGACAGTCAATCATTCAAGGATCACTTCACAGTGAAATTCTCTTTCTTTCCATCCATGTAGATATTGAGGGTTTCCTTTGTTCTTTTACTTCAATGAGCTTGATTTCAAGCTCAGTTTGTTAATTCTGTAGTCGCGCAAGTTCTACCCGCCGTATAAACAAGTGAAACCTTCGCCTGCGTATGGCTGTCCGTTCAGCTTGTAAAATGAATATACAGCTCCACAATTATTTCGAATCTTCTCATGTTAAGCTAAACCATCTGCATAATTTTCCAGAATATACCAAACTTTGGAGAGACTAAGCGAAGATTAATCCGCGGAGAAAACTTTGTCTTGCTTTCTTTTCATTCAACTTGCAACTGGACACCGCGCCAAGTTTTGCCGCCGAATTCGTACAAATCATGCTTCATTTAGATTGAACTGAAAAATCCCTCAGTCGATTTATAATTTTACAAAAAGTATACCGAAGTTTGACCTAAATTTAGTGAAGTATTTAAAACAATTATTACATTCTGCAGTGACGCTTTTCGCTTTTCCTTGGGCGGCAAAGTTTCTGCCTTTGCGTGGCGCTCGCACGTGATTGGCTGCTGGTTTCGCGCGAAAAATGTCTAAAAATAGCCTAACTGCGAATCTGATGGGACAAGACCCAATACCAGAGATGGAAACCTCTAGTTATAGACCTCTGGTTTTACAAAGGAATAAAGCTTGGAATACGCCAGTTTTTAATCGGACGGTGTTTATATTATATTATAGTTTTCAGAAAGATGATCTTACGAAATTCAGTTTTTAACAGAAACGTGGTTTTAAGGATTGTTTACCATATGATGTGCGTGCGAGTTTAGGTTCTGTAGAAACTGATCTACAAAGCGACTGGAAACAAGGCATTAATTATATTCAGTTAAAGCAGATATTATTTTATAAAAAAGAAAAGCTATACCTGGAGCTAAAGGAGAGATGAATAACAACTCTGCCGTCAAATGCGCCTTGGCATCCATTGGGAAGCAAAAATCCTCAGTATTTTCGATCCTCTCCGCTTTATCAATTTTCTCGTGTTTGATTGGCTAAGGATAACGCATGGTGTCATCCAATGGCAGAATAGTGCTAAAGCTGGGTACTACTCATTATGACACGGGGAGAGGCTTTTTACATGACTCTTCTAATCATTTATGAGAAAATAAAATAGCTTAGATAGTATACGATATCTTATTGGCCGAAAACTATTAATTAACCCTTTAGCTTATACGATAAAATCACAAAAATCTTTCCATTCAGGAAAACATGAAAAACGAACAGCACCACATGAAAGTATTTTAAAACCACTTTGTCCAGCATATTATGCATGTATAAAGCCTGGTTTCATAGGTCCGGAAAAACCCAGACCACCTTGGGAATTTGTTATTTCCCGACCGGCGTCCCAGACATTCCCGACTTATGAAAACACGACGAGGTAGATGTCTCCCATTGTTTCCAGTCGGGATGTCTGGGACGGTCGGGAAATAACAAAATCCCCGATGGTCTGGGTCAGTTTCCTGACATATGAAAACCAGGCTTTTAAGCCTGGTTTAAAAACACAGTACGATCACTGACTCGTCCCCAGTCGTCTCTCTTATCTCCTGTTAATATTTATCGCGTCCCAATAAAGGACTTCTCTTCTCGTTAATATTAACAGGAGACAAGAGAGACGACTGGGGACGAGTCAGGTACGATCAATAGATTTCCGTTCATATAAGTAGGATCTCATGCATCCACAGAACCATCTTAGAACCACCTTGTACTCAATAGTTTTCATTCCCGGGGGTGGGGGGTACTCCCTATAATGGACTATACGGGGAGGCTCCGCCCGAAAGGGGTCCTTTTTTAGGCTTGAGGTATATGAAAGGGTAGGGATTTCACGAGTTGAAGTATAGAAAAGGGTAGCGATTTCTCAAGTTGAAGTATAGAAAAGGGTAGGGAAAACTGTCATTTAAGTGTTTAAAATGGCCTTTCAAAATATCTCGAACAGACGCACCTAACGGCTGATTCATCCAATATTTTAAGGAGCTATTCAAGCGTAAAGTTTAGTAAAAGTCGTAAAAAGGATGCAGTGTTTCAACTGTAGGTATGTGAAAGGGGTACCATTTTCTATTGAAGGTATATTAAAGGGTTACCTTTTCAGTCAAAAATGGTATATAAAAGGGTAAGGGTTTGGACCTCGGGGCGGAGCTTCCCAACTTTGCTCGATATGGTAAATCATCAAAATGAAATGCTACATGCAAGACTGTCAATGCTGTAATGTAACAGATCACGAGGTTTGTAATGACCGTATTTAATGGAATAAACGCCTCCTCAGGGCCCTTCCCCCGGGGGCGGGGGTACTCCCTATAATGGACTATACGGGGAGGCTCCGCCCGAAAGGGGTACCTTTTCAGAGTTGGAGTATAGAAAAGGGTAGGAATTTCACGAGTTGGAGTATAGAAAAGGGTATGGAAAACTGTCATTTTGGTATGAGGTGGACTGCAGGCTTGAAGTTCTTAGCCATCGTAAGACAGCTTCCTTCCACTTCCTTCTGGGGATATATATTGTTCATTAAGTTCATTCCAAGGGTATAGAAAAGGGATGCAGTATTTCTACTGTAGGTATGTGAAAGGGGTACCATTTTCATAATTTCTATGGAAGGTATATGAAAGGGGTACCTTTTCTGTCAAAAATGGTATATAAAAGGGTAAGGGGTCTAACCTCTGGGTGGAGCCTCCCCGTATAAAACGTTTCTGAGTACCCCCCAGGAAACATTTTCGCCGAAATTTGCCTCTTCCATTTTTGCGAAATTAAAGCCCCTTCCACACTAATGCGTTTTCGTTTGGCTCCGTTTTCGAAACGCTCCGTTTATACCAAAAATGCATCTATCCACACTATCGTTTTCGCAGGCGTTTTCCCCGTCCACACTAATGCGTTTTCGTTTGGAAATGCATCGCTTGAAAGCGCTACAATAGTCATCTGCGCATGCGACAAATAGACGAATGACGTCAGCGTTTTCGAAAGCCTCCGCAACCGCTGGACAAGGGTAACGAGGACTCTGGGAACGAGATTGTAGCCTCCGTTTTCGCTGTCCACCGCTGATGCGTTTTCGTTTGGCTCCGTTTTCGAATGACGTCAGCGTTTTCAAAAGCTTCCGTTTTCGCCATCCACACTGATGCGTTTTCATTTGGCTCCGTTTTCGAAACGCTCCGTTTTCAAAATGTCTCCACTCTGGACAGCGTTTTCAAATGTATGCGTTTTCGATGAAAACGTTCAGCGTTGTAGCTGGTAGTGCGGGTGATAGGCGAAAACGCATCGAAAAGTTCCCGCGAAAAGGTAATCTGACTGAGTACAGTATGTGTGCCTAAAACCGGCGTAAAAATACATTATTCAGTATATCTTACCTCAAAAGAACGTTGGTGAACCCAAATTTTCCCTGCATGTAGTTTGTACATTTCACTAACACGTCTCAACATTTTAACTGCTATAATTCACTAGTTTTCTTGTAATTCGCAAAATGGTGGACTTGATCGCGGGCCCTAGAACCGGCGTAGTGGCCCTAAAACCGGCGTATGTGTAAGTCACACCAAAAGTAACCGCAAAATACCGAGAATTGGAAAAAAAAATGCGAAGTTAAGTAATATTTCACCTGTTCTTTTCATTTCTTACAAATAAAAGTAAAAAAAGTATCCAGAAGGCTTTTAGAGGATGATGTAAACCTGTTATGTTTAGGCTCGAAGGAGCCAGGGTAGATTGCGTGACGAGAGGCTAGGATCTGGATGCAACTTACAGGGGCACCCACCGAATCTGTTCCTCACTTTATCTGTTCCCCAGCCGAATTATTGCTGGCTGGCAAAATATTTCGGTCTATTTTTTAGGCTGGGAAATAGTAATGATTACACGGTCATTATTTCCTGAGAAAAGGGAATATAAAATTTCCCGAATATTCAAACTGTTTGAAACGGCAGTATACATTATACAAAACAATATTCGAAAGGTTTTCCATCGATGTTTAATTAGTTCCCATGCCCCTTTTGGTTACTTATTATTATTTTAATATTATTATTATTGCTGGCTGGGAAGCAGACAATTTTTATCCAGCTGGCTGGGAATTTCCCCGTGTGTCATGCTGGCAAAGAGGAACAGATATATTTTCCCCAGCAACGCAGAAGAACACCTGCGAAATGCTTTTATATCATTTATTTTCATTTATCTGGGTAAAATAATGCATTTTACAAAAAAATGTTCGTTGGGTGCTCCTGAACTTACAAGGTTACAATTATTATTTGATTTAAAGCGGCTACTTGGTTCTATTCGAATCCTTCTTGTATAAAGAAATGAGGAGGGATTATTTGGGTCAAAAAAATAGACTATTTTCTTTTAATCAGCCCTTGGCTTCACTTGTCTGGTTTTTGAAGCGTTCGGTACGCCGGTTTTAGGAACACCATGCGAAAATTGCTGAATATTTTTAGACGTCGCTTTACCAAGAAATGCAATGCAAGAAGCAAAATCATTTACACCAGCAGAAAGCTTATTCTTTTGACATTTCTTCTACCAAAAATCAGTTTTCGCCATTGCATATTATCCGCTTACAAATTTTTATAAATAAAACCGTGTAATTTGAGGAGCCGTGAACGGCGAATTTTTAAGAAGACAAATTTACCTACCTGTCAACAGACTTGAATTTCACGCCTTCGACAACACCTGACATGACCTGAAGAGCCACAAATTCGTCCTTGTGAAAGAGGACTAATCAATAAATCATCAGACATCTTCGTTTTTTCGTCGTATTTTATTTACAAAGGAAAATTACATCATTTTCGTAAATACGCCGGTTTTAGGTCGCCGGTTTTAGGCACACACAACCTCGTTCCCAGGGTCTACTCCGTTTTCAAGATGGCGGCTGGGCGCGGAGAAGACCCTGGGCTACGCTGTGAAATACTCCACGAATCGTGGAGTATTTTGTCGTCTTCGCTACACTTGACCAGCGGTTCCAGGATTCAATATGGTCGTCTTCGCTACACTTGACCAGCGGTTTCGGGATTCAAAATGGCTACTGGAAGGAAGCTGGCGAGCTTCGTTTTAAACACGTTTTACACCAAATTAAGCCACGGAATAACGTTTTTGTGGTCCGTTGAATTTTCGAATAGATTTCTGCTGTCTTTACGCATGATTGGTGAGCGGTCTATTTTATTTAAGGTGAGGTTTATTACACATTTTATGACTGTTATTTAGCACCAGTTTAGCTGGTGCTGTATAAACAACGCACGATCATATAAAGAAAGTCAAGTTAGGGAAGTTGTCGAAAGTTTAAAAGCGGATAGTTTTGGGGTGGATATATTATTTTTTGGTCGATTAATTTGGTTTATTTCGTGCTCGGTTCGCGACCTTGTAATTTTTGTTTTTTATAGCACGAAAGTCGTGCCCAATTTAATTAATAAAAAAAATATTAATGCAGCATGATCATGGTCGAATCTTTGTGTGATTGTTTTTATTTAGAGGTGATATTTTTAAGGTTCATGCTGAGTCAGTACTTTGTGTGTGTTATCTAAATAAAGATTGCTTCCTCCTCAACACTTCAGCATGGAAACTCACAAAACATTTAAACAGATTCAAATTAATTTAGTAAAATATCAAAGTGTAATTTCAACTGTACAAAAAAGGTGGGAGGCTTCCCTGCGTGGTTTCTGTGGATGACAATGTTTTATAGCCTTTTATATTTAGCTTTTATTTGGAAACCAATAATTACCGTTAAGCCCGGGGCCGGGGGCTTATTTAATTTCAGGCCTCAAGAATGGGGGGGGGGGGGGGGGGGGGGAGGGAGCTTATTAGAGAGGGGGGCTTAATAGAGAGGGGGGGGCTTATTTCAAATCATAAATTTTCGAGAAAATTCACATTCATTTTTCAAACTTTACTACCTGGGGGGGGGGGGGGGGGGGTGTGTACTCCCTTATGTGGCCTATACGGGGACATGCCTGTTTGGACAGGGTATGGTTTTTGGCCTCTCTGCCCCTGAACAGGGTATATAATTTCATGCACGTCTGTCCTAAACAGGGTATGGTTGCACGACTGTCGTAAAAATACGGTTTATACAGTATTTAGAGATCGGAGACGTTTCCCGCGTATCAGTCAAACAGGATTCGCTAAATAATTTGCAACCTAAACAGGGTCCTAAAATAGCGGATGTCCTACACAGGGTAGGTATTTTAGGGGTTTTTATTGTTGTTGTTTTTGTCCTAAACAGGGTCAGGTTTTCAAACCCTTAGCGGCACCCCTATACCCAAACATGGGTCAAGTACTTCCCCTCCCCCCAGGCTTTACTATTACACCACAAACTAAACAGAACAAGAAATGGGTTTATATATCACCGTCTTACAAATGCAGTGTCATTTATATCCTAACTCAATGATTGTTTCCATACAAAGTGACTGAAACAACAAAAATTATTTCTTTAAATACATTATTACATCAGTCTGATGAAAAAAGGGGAGGGGGGGGGGGGGCGCTTAATAGAGAGGTGGGGGCTAAATAGAGCTTTTACGGTATTTATTATATTTTATGCCCTGGGGTGTACTTTGAATTTTTGGAGGGATTGTGCCATCCAGTACTGGAAACCAAAAATGTATAACTTTCTGTACACTATTACAGACCTGGGCCAGGTTTTTCAAAAGGTGGATAATGCTATCCACCAGATAAATCACTATCCAGTGGATAAGTATTAACAAAACAAACTACACTATCTGTTGGATAGCGATTTTATCCGGTGATAGTGTTATCCATCTTTTGACCAACCGGGCCCCTGGTCTTTAAAATCCATACCCTATTTTCTGACTACTTGTTTCTGTTCTAGTTGTACACTGGAGAACAATAACTCTATTGAGGGCGGGTACTTATTTATTGTCTATCTGCAGGGGTGGATCTAGAATTTTGAAAGGGGGGGGGGGGGGGGGGGTGGTGGGGTGGTGTTTGTTAGCAATATTTTGTCATTTTAGCTAAAAACAGTAACAATTTTTACACCTGCCCAAAGTGCTTGATTTTTGGCGGATTTTGGGGACCACCCAATCAAAGTGTTCACACTTTTCTGACTCGCACAAGTAAGGTAGAGTAGCACCCAAAATATATGAAGAGGGCCCTGGCCCACGGTCCAGCCCATATTTTGCCCAAATCCTAGTCTCCCTCCCAGCCTAATGCTTGCTCAAATTACCCCATTCCCACAGCAAAATTGGTGCCCCAAATCCCATTTTTCCAGTGAAAAAAAGGCAAATCCCAGTTCCCATTATACCTCTCAGGACCCTATCCCCATCACAAAAAAAATTACTATAGCTAAAAAAATACTCCATAACAAGGATAATAAGATAAAGGTAAAGCAACTTTATTTATACATGTCAATCTTAAAATGAAAATACCTCCTAGAATAATAAATTCATTCACAACTCCCCAACACAATATACATTTGAGGGGCATAAGGAACAATAAAACAAAAAGCAAAACAAAAAGGGACAAAAACTGAAAGAAATGACCTACAAGAAAACAATACCCTGCAGTACACCAAAAGAAACTTAATCACACAAAACTTGCACCCAGTACAGTCTTTAGTGACATACAGTGTACATACAACTGCCGAAATTCCTCAACCATGGAGGCCCACCTTAATGACCAAGAAACATAACTGTTGATTGATACCACAGCAGACCACTGAGGGAACAACATCTAGTTGGAATAATCATGAGGATTGCCTGATGAAGACTAGCAGTATACACAAAGCAGTCTAAACGTTGTGATCATTGACAACACCTCAAAGTGACTCTATCATGAGACAAATGATTAAATATTCATCTATCTAGCTAGCCTCCTATGCAGATGCTCTTTGGGCTCGTCACGCAAACTTTCCGCGTTCGTGGGGAGGAAAGATTGCGTGACGATCCCAAAGAGCGTCTGCGTAGGAGGCTACTATCTACCACGATGAACAATAATTTCCCAACATCAGACAAAAACATAAACTAATAGGTGTCCCTTGCATAGCAGTATCTGGATTACAAACATTATATGAGTGTGGTAAAGGAGGTGTTCCCTTAATAGAGGTGGCCCGAAGTAGAGGTTCCACTGTATGTTGTAAACTTGTATAGGTGATTTAATACCTATACCAGCTTAGAAAATTGAGAAAAACAGCTCATAATCTTCATTTTAAGTATAATCAAGTTTACAAAAATATTTCAAGGAAGGGCTTTCCTTACTTTTAAGTGCAGTGCATCAAATAAAATGGTCATAATATTGTATCTTGTCTGTTCAAATCATTTGATTGTAAGCTTAATCATTCTCTGAAAAGTACAGATCACATAGTTTACGAGTGAAAAATTCGATTCGTCATTTGTGCGAGCAATACATAAATTCAGGATTCCGTCACATTTTCAATTCGCCGTTAAAAGCACTTTGAAGAAATTCCAGGCTTCGAATAATAACACATAAGCTTAAACATTCATAAACGTGTAATCATATCATCGATCTGATTTTCACCTTGCTTGATATTCCAGCTCTTGATCTGTGCGCCTTGAGGCATTTCAAATTAATTTACGGTCCAACGTTCAACTCCACCTCTTCCTTAAATTGCCGTGCATAATTTAAAACAAGACGGGAAATATTTAACAGGCAATAATTTACATTTCAATTCGAGAAGAAATAACAAAATAAAACTCCGCAAGTCGGCCATTTGCAAGGAAGACTATTTCCGCCAATCACGACTAATGTAAGAATCATAAATCTAAAGACCAATCAGCGTGGGCGTTATATCAGTGTAGCCCAGGGTCTTCTCCGCGCCCAGCCGCCATCTTGAAAACGGAGTAGACCCTGGGAACGAGGTTGAGGCACACATACTGTACTGGACCGTTTTTGCGCTCAGAGGCCTGGACGCCTTATTTTGGGACAGTCTAATTTCTCTTACATCAAGTACCACCTGGGAGGACTACAAAACGATTGAAGTGATGCTGTTTGGATATTATAAAGGCTTGTTCTTCATAAAAGGTAACACCTCTCGCATTTAATTATATAGTTCCTGATAAATTGTTGTTCATCAAGTTTTAGATTCAAGCTTGCTCGGCTAGGCTTTAAGAGCTGATGTCTGTAATTATCAACCGGAGGCATACAATAGGGAAAATACCAAAATTCTCAAAAAAATTCACAAGATAGCCCTTGGTGAACTATTACTAAAAAAATATGTTTTACTTCAATCCGGCAATTATTTTCGAGATACGGAGGTAAACTTGGTTTGGCAGCTATCAGACCGGTTTTTTGGCGTTTGACACCACACATTGTGGAGACCTTGTTTTGAAACTCAAAACAATTTTATTCCGAGAAACAAATTACTCATCAGATTAAGTAGATAATAAGACATATTTTGAGCGGTTATTTTATCAATTTGAATTAAAATTGAATATTTGAAAGATTTTTCATTATTTACATTATTTTAAGCAATTTCTTGCAATGCAAAATTGACGAAATTGAGAGGCTAAAATCGTTGACTGGTACATAGCCTAGAGTATAGAGACTTATACCACATGAAAGAGCATCATTTCTTCTTTTAAAATCTGTTTTCAAAACCATGGGCAACTTAAAAGAAGAATTTTGAGGCTGCGAAATACAAGTAGTACTTTTGTGTAATTTGAGCTTTTCCGTCACGGCATTCCGATGCTAAAACTCAGATAAACACAACATTAAAACATTTTGGAACAACAGAAGTTTAATAATATTTGTTATCAGCACCAGCACATGTTACAAGACTATTTTCTGTGATTTGCTATCGCTTTTTGGCAATAATAAAATAATTTAGCTATTTTATTCGACCTTGAGTTTAAAAGCGTACACAAGTCACGTAACGTTTGTCAAGGTCAACTTGAAATCAAATCAAATCGGAAACATTTTGCACTCTGAAATTACTGTTCAACACACAGAACAATAGCTATATCAGTGCTTTGTTATTCGTACCTTATATTGGGCTTTCTGGATATTGAAGAAATCCATGAGATAAATCTGGAACAACATCTGATGGCTGTATAATTAAATACGGTACGCGGTTTCCAAATTCGTTCAGAGATTGCGTTACATACATTACAGTGGGAGACCGCTGTAATGTTATTTCGATTATGGGCCCCAAGCGAATTGTTTTAATAAACTTATGGAAATTTCACAACTGAAGCCACAATGCATTAATTTGATTAACGTCACCGGATTTAGAAATTTTGAAAGAAATTAATCCAGGAGCCTGTACTTACAGGACAAGTGCGACCTAACCATCACCTAACTTCATTATAGTAAAAACGTCCAGTGGAGGGGCACTTGGGAATATGTCGACGGCCCCTAACCATCATCAGTTCATTATAGTAAAAAAAAACTGGATTGAACAAAATCAGTGGAACTAGTCATTGTCAGAGGATGTTCCAAAACTCGGCAACAGTGCAATATCTTAGACCTCAAGAACACGACCCAACAAGATCCGCGTTAGGGGAGGGCCGCGTTAGGAGGACCGAGACTTCATAATGACGATAATAGCGTGAGATTTCTTTGTTTAATGAACAAAATAATCGTCGACATTTCTCATACGCATAAATTGTCGCATCCCCAACTGTGTAAAAGGTCACAAACAATCACAATACGAGAAACTAATGTCGTGCTAGCAAATCTTTAAATAAAATTTATTTAAAGATTTGCTAGCACGACATTAGTTCTCGTATTGTATTATTTGGGTTATTACTGACATATCATTTACAAATTAAAATGTCATAAAGAAAAAAAAGTTACTTACATTTAATGTAAGTAACTTTTTTTTCTTTATGACATTTTAATTTGTAAATGATATGTCAGTAATAACCCAAAGAAAAGAAAATCAATTTTATTAGAAACAAACGAGAAACAGCTACAAGCGCTAGAAAAGTTTCAGAAAAGTGCCGCACTAACCCTCTGTTAGGAAGAAGAGCTGGTTACCCGGAACAAGAAACTACTGGCTTATTTTTAGATTCCATTTTCCCGAAAAATGTTTTTTTCCGATTTTCATTTGTAACATGATATCAAATTAAATAAAAACAATTAGCTTCGTATAATGTATAAATTGCCCATTTCGGATCATGATTTTCTCTAAAAAAAAATTGTGTTCATGTACAAGTACATGTGCAAGTGAATATGATTCAATTTGAAAGAAACAAGTCTCTAGAGTAACATCACATGGTCTGAAATGGGGGCAACAAACAAACCAAGCGAAAGTGGATAAAAGAGGTTTGAATGTGAAATCGGGGATTTCCCCCTCTCGCTCTTCTCGCTCGACGGACTAAGGGAAAGAGGGACTGCTGGTAGTCTACGCTCCGGGTAAACCTATAAACTGGAGAGAAACTGACATTTCAGGCTGGCAGGAAAAATTGGAGGCGAGGTGCGCAATGACCGCGTGTAGTTAGTGATCCTCGCCACCACTGTAAGATCACTTGGGAATTGAGGATAAGTGCTATTGCGTCGGAAAGCGATAACTTTCGGAACACTCACAAGTGCTCGCGCTGTTTTATAACTAGCCTGCGAATACAGCCGCCTTCCATGGCGCATCCGCGAGAAAGTCTGCGATTTACAGTCAGATACGTTAAGCCAATAATTCGTTTTCCGTGTGGTGGTTGGTCTCGCAATGCATAATTACTGTAACGCTTCCGTTTGCTCTCATTGCTACCAAAGGAATATTCATTGAATAAACGCGAAAAATTATTGGACACGTTTATAGCGGACCTTCTGTCTTCAGAACACCTGAAAACGAGGCAGATTACAAGCAAGGGTATATAAATCCCGCACATGCACACAATTTAGAATGCTGTTGCTGGTTTTATTGCTGAAATGTGGTAAGCAATATAATAATTTACTGGATTCGCACATTATGTGGTCAGTGTAGTCCGTGCTGGAGTTCAATGGTTTTCATTTTGTATCTCTTAACGCGGTCCTCCCCTAACGTCCTAACGCAGTCCTCCGCTAACGCAGATCTTGTTGGGTCATGTTCTTGCACGTGCACTGTTGCCGAGTTTTGGAACATCCTCTGACAATGACTTGTTCCATTGATTTTGTTCATTCCAGTTTTTTTTACTATAATGAACTGATGATGGTTTATAGGGGCCGTCGACATATTCCCAAGTGCCCCTCCACTGGACGTTTGGGGGGGGGGGGGGGGAGGGGGTAAGGAGAAAAAATATTTGACGTTAGGGTGGGGCATTTTGAGCAAAAAAAAAAAATTAGGCAAATCTTTGTTATTTTACTTCATGTTTAAGAATGGAACTTAAAGATAAAACATAGTTCTGTAGAAAATGAGAACAAATGAGAACAATTTCATTTCACTTACACATGTGATTGCTCAGTATCGCACGTAAATCTCACGACTTTCGTTGCTCGCATATGGGCCCAAACGCGAGCCTGCTTGCAAACTACACTAGAAAAAGATTGGACAGCAAAATTCCAAGTGGATGTTATGGAGGGGGGGAGGGGGGGGGGGGGGGGGGAGTGGGGGGTTCCGACCATGACGTCCAGTGGACGTTAAGCGGGGCACTTGGGAATATGTCGACGGCCCTTTCTTGCACTTGTCCTTTGAGGCAGCGTCCTGGATTAATTTATTTCAAAATTTCTAAATCCGGTGACGTTAATCAAATTAATGCACTGTGGCCATTCGGTTGTGAAATTTCCATAAGTTTTTTTAAAAACAATTTGCTCGGGGCCCATAATCGAAATAACATTACAGCGGTCTCCCACTGTAATGTATGTAACGCAATCTCTGAACGAATTTGGAAACCGCGTACCGTATTTAATTATACAGCCAACAGATATTGTTCCCGATTTATCTCATGGATTTCTTCAATATCCAGAAAGCCCAATCTAAGGTACGAATAACAAAGCACTCATAGCTATTGTTCTGTGTGTTAAACAGTAATTTCAGAGTGCAAAATGTTCCGATTTGATTTGATTTCAAGTTGACCTTGACAAACGTTACGTGACTTGTGTACGCTTTGGAACTCAAGGTCGAATAAAATAGCTAAATTATGTTATTATTGCCAAAAAGCGATAGCAAATCACAGAAAATAGTCTTGTAACATGTGCTGGTGCCTGATAACAAATATTATTAAACTTCTGTTGTTCCAAAATGTTTTAATGTTGTGTTTATCTGAGTTTTAGCATCGGAATGCCGTGACGGAAAAGCTCAAATTACACAAAAGTACTACTTGTATTTCGCAGCCTCAAAATTCTTCTTTTAAGTTGCCCATGGTTTTGAAAACAGATTTTAAAAGAAGAAATGATGCTCTTTCATGTGGTATAAGTCTCTATACTCTAGGCTATGTACCAGTCAACGATTTTAGCCTCTCAATTTCGTCAATTTTGCATTGCAAGAAATTGCTTAAAATAATGTAAATAATGAAAAATCTTTCAAATATTCAATTTTAATTCAAATTGATAAAATAACCGCTCAAAATATGTCTTATTATCTACTTAATCTGATGAGTAATTTGTTTCTCGGAATAAAATTGTTTTGAGTTTCAAAACAAGGTCTCCACAATGTGTGGTGTCAAACGCCAAAAAACCGGTCTGATAGCTGCCAAACCAAGTTTACCTCCGTATCTCGAAAATAATTGCCGGATTGAAGTAAAACATATTTTTTTAGTAATAGTTCACCAAGGGCTATCTTGTGAATTTTTTTGAGAATTTTGGTATTTTCCCTATTGTATGCCTCCGGTTGATAATTACAGACATCAGCTCTTAAAACTTCAGAATACCCGAACAACTTAGCTACATGTAAGCTCATTCAAAGTGTTACGAAATGAGCTGATCATGAACTGGGGAGGCAAGCCAGGTTTTCCCTGAACTTGTTCCTTACACTACGTTAATCGTACAATCAAAGGTCAGGAAATGGTGTTCTCTATCGAGTTACAGTCAAAATACTCAGCGCGTTCCGCGTAAATAACGATTATATGCTGCCATTAATGCAATTATTACTTTGATTATTGAATCGAAGATTCGAAACTTCAACTGAATAATGCAATCATCATTCAACCGTACCGTCCATTCGAATATCGAGTTTTGATTCGATTATGCGCTTTATATTTCACTCTCCCCAATCTTCCCTATTCCCTATTATCCCAAGAAGCCTCTGCGGAGGAGAGAGATTATAAATGGAAAAATAGCTCTTCCATCTCCGTGAGACAGGTGATAGTAAATCTGGAAAACAAAGTGTAAATTTAAGAGATTTGTTGAAAAAGACAGGGCCTTGATGCGACGGCTTTTCACATTTCAACCAGACAGTTAAATTTGCATATTTGACAGCCAAACTGCAGGATATATATAGTCACGAAACCATGCTTGTCACGCTTGGCTTTTTCCACTTTGCAAATAATTTGTTGTGTATCTTCTGTAGTTTATATGTTTCAATGCTATTGTCAAAAAGCTGCTAAAGCGACTGAAGAGGAAATTTCAGAAACTTGCTATAAAGTGATCGAAAAAAAACCCCATCTGACTCGAATTGTGACAGCATACATTCTTTTGTGCACGTTCCTCTAAATGCTCCTGTCATTAACATGCAAATTCCAGTCATGAAAAATCATTGCGATCGTGAAGCCCTGTCTTTTTTGTATTAAATCACTCAAATTTCTGGGTTGTTTTCCTGAATTACTATCACCTCTCTCATGGGGATGGAAAATATATATTTTGCCATTAATATCGATATTCGAATGGATGCTATGGTTGAATGATTGCATTATTCAGTTGAAGTTTTGAATCTTCAATTCAATAATCAAAGTAATATTGCATTAATGGCAACATAAATCATTATTTTAACTCCCAATTTCACATTGAATCCCATAAATTAGGTACCAATTTGAAGAACTGGGATCCTTTAGTTCCCATGCTAAATATGAACTAGTCGACTTTATTATCATAGCGCTGTCCCCAACACCCTGTACATTGAGATACCTCTACATTAGCAATTCTAATCCAGTATCTGATTCCATTATGTCCACTTCCCTGCTGCTCATTGCTTACTACCTAATGTATAATTATAGCTATATAAAAGCTCCTCTACATTATCGATAGCTACAACTTACAACCAGTGCTTGTGAAGTGTTGTAATTAGGGTTAGTGATAATTATACAATTAGCGTTATCTACAACTTTGTAACTAGAGCTAGTCACAGTTTTATAATTTCTGTTAATGTCAATTCTGTAATTAGTGTTAGTACCAACCTTGTAATTCGTGTTTTTTTGACAATAAAATAATTTGTGTTGCAAAAAAACAACAACAACAACAACAACATTATTAATCATTATTTACGCGGAATGCGCTGAGTATTTTGACTGTAATTGCAAATTTACTGACTGACTGTCCACGAGTTTAAACTCGACCATGCTGTTCGATAAACGTTCCAAACATTTTACGCATCTGGGTATGCAGGGTAGCTTCTCAGTTCTGGCATAGGGCCTGTCGGAATATTTTTTCAAAGAAGCCGACAAAATTTCGGGCCCCTCGGATGCAATTTTCAAAGGTACCGATAGCTAAAAACAGGGGTGTCGGAATCTGACCCTCCATACCCAGATGCGGAAAATTTTTGGAACGTCCATAAATTTTGCGGTTGTCACTGGATCATCGTTGAGTGCATAGCAATGTTGCAAACTATTATGCACAAGCACATTTTGAAACGGGAAGTATTTACAGCTGTCTATTTTAATTTTAATGGGATATATACTTGTCACCACACAGTCAAACTCACATCGAGCGATGAGCACTTTGCTATTTAAAACAGATTGGAGACTGGTAAGTTGTAATGTCAAATCTCCTGACCCTGGGGAGCTCCCTGGATGTCAAATAAAATCAAAACCCTTCCGCACGGGCTGAGAACTCGAGGCAACTGCCCATTATGCCTGCCCTCCCCTGGGTCGGAGAAAAAATTGATACGTGCATCAGAGTGAAAAGTCTAGATGCAAAGTTGTGTTTTAGGTGGACATCAATCAACTCCGCCTCTGTGCCGACAGCTACTCAAAACTTCACGGTTTGAACACTAAAATATATTTAAATTAATATTTTTTTATTTCAGACAGTTATAACCATGGCAGCACAGTCGCAAAAAGATGATGCAGAGGTTGCCGAAAGTGGAGAATATCCTAAAGCTAAACGAGAAAATGGAATGTTTGTTATACCTTGGAGTACTCCCGGACTTCCATCAGCACTGAATGCTATGAAATGGTTCATGACCTCACCAAACGATAGCAATTTACCAACTAGCTTCTATAGCTATGACAACAAGGTGTGGTATTAACCATTTCACTCCAAAGAGTGCTAAGTTCAAAACTGAGAAAAAAAATCTTGAATTTCATTTTGCACAATTGTCAATAACAAACAGTGCCACGTGAAAGTACTGCTCAATAGCTTTCATTTGAATGGTCACACACTAGGGTTTCATCCACAGACTCAAAAGTTACAACCACATTTATTGACTCAAGGTTTGACTCTGGGAGTGAAAGGGTTTAAATTTTTGTTTTGTTTGTGATTTGTTGGTTTACTTGTACATGCATTCTTGTCCCCACGAGGCCACGATCCTTTTGGTCAGCACCAAGAATCGAATCCGCGAATCTCAGACTAACCGTCAAATCTGACAAATCTGATTGGCTGAGAATACAGAACGAGTACTCTGAGCATGCTCAACAAATTGGGACCGGCCAGAGGTCTCGATTCTTGGTGCTGACCAAAAGGATCGTGGCCTCTGGGGACGAGAATGTTGTACATGTAGCTAATTTCCATACTTACTACTTGCCTGATGATGGTGTAAATAACCAAAATATAGCTTGCTATTTGAAAGGAAATTTTCAAACCAAGCTTGCCATTTGCTTGCATGAATATTGAGCATGAAAATGCAATAATTATTGTTCTGATTATTATTTATTTTGTTTTTCTTTAAGCAGTCAGTCAGTGCTGGATTTTGTTTCTTTTGATTTAACAAATAAAGAAGCCAAAGCCATGTATTATACTGTGACATGAAACACGACAGGAATTTTAGACTGCGAGCAGTCCCTCTTTCAGATAGTAGAGCGAGCGTGAAATGCGAGTGAGCGGAGTCACGCTCCACGCTTGATTGCCGCTTACTCTCGCTCTACTATCCGAAAGAGGGACTGCTTGCAGTCTACAGGAATTTGAGAACACACGATAAATTTAGAAAACACTAGCCGCAGAAGAGTGTTTTCTATATTTCTCATCAAGTGTTCTCAAATAACACAACACGATGACCTAAGTCAGGGCTCAAACCCAGATCAGGGCTGCAAATAATTTTTTTTCTTGAAAGGACATGTGTCCGACTATTAGTCACCATTTTGGTCGGACAAAACAAAAATGAGGTCGGACATCATAATTTATTACAGTACTGCTTGATAAGCGAACCTGCTGTCATTGCAGTGTAAACTACATGTACATGTAGTTTGCGTTTAAAATAAAACTCGTTTGCGTTGGAAGGCAAAAAAATTGTCCGGACATTAGTGTCTGACCAAAGTTGGTATTTCATCGGACATTGGCAAATTTTGGTCAGCCATTGTCCGATGACCGACTGTTATTTGCAGCCCTGCAGATGGCTCAATGTGGAGTCCAACATGTTAGTTAATCATTAGGTCACCATGACACTGACCCATGCTCTGACTAACTAAAACTTAATTTGCAAGATCTGGTTTTCCAAGACGTTGACAGTCTATGTTTGTTTTACAGGAATTGGACAGAACTCTCCCAGTTCTAAGCCCAGACAAAGCAACGTTGGATTCTCCTCCACCGAATGATGTCCAAGTCACCTGGATTGGCCATGCTACTGTCCTGGTACAAATGGATGGTCTTAATATCCTCACAGACCCTGTGTTTAATCACTATTGTGGGATGGCTCGTATGATTGGGGTGAAACGTTATCGTCCCCTCCCTTGCACTGTGGATGAACTTCCTGACATTGACGCTGTTTGTATCAGCCATAACCACTATGATCACCTTGACTATACCACCGTCTGTGACCTTAACAATAGGTTTGGTGATAAAATCCACTGGTATGTGCCGATGGGGCTGCGTAAATGGATGACAGACTGTGGCTGTCACAATGTAGTTGAACTTGAGTGGTGGGAGGAACACGCTCACCCGAAATGTACAGAAGGAAGCGAAGCAGTGAAGTTTGCCTTTACGCCAGCGCAGCATTGGTGTCGCAGAGGACTTAATGATATGAACAAGGTTTTGTGGGGAAGCTGGTCAATTATTGGTCCACAACACAGATTTTTCTTTGCTGGCGACACAGGTTATTGCCACATTTTTAAGCAGATCGGGAAGAGATATGGACCGTTTGATCTGGCAGCAATACCTATTGGAGCATATGAACCAAGGTGAAATTTTTGCTTATAGTGCTACATGTAGATGTACTGTACATGCATTAAGTTATTATTTGCATAAGAACGCTCCTTACCACTGATTTCATTGTTACGCGACCTTCGAAGTCAAACCTCTGACTGTGAAGTTGGCAATACACTTCCGTCAATCGTAACGATATGACGTCTATACGTTATAATTTATGTAAATTTGTGTCGTGTAACGCAATCGTAGTCGTGCTGTTTTCTGACGTTTCTCTGTTTGTAGAGGACGACAACAGATCCAGAAAAGTTCTTTCCTTTGCAAATGGTGGTAGCGAAGTGTAAAAAGTAGAAAGCAGCTGGCCTTTCAGTACATTACAATCATGCGTGCATGATTTTGTCGCACGGCAGGAGAAAAGCCATTTTAAGGTATGCATGATTGACGGAAGTCTATTGCCAAGTGAATTTTGATTTTGAAGGTCGCGTATCAGTGGTAAGAACTAAGAACCAGTTCATAATAATTATGTTGTGATATTGGTTACTGTAATAATTTTATTTGGTTTAGTTGTAACTTTTTGTTTTGTTTCTGACAGCGGCAGGGTGAGAACAATGTCGTATAAAAACTCTCAGACTTGAATAACCATGCTTGATACAGAGCCCCTTTTAAAAATACATTTTGACTGTATATTTGTTCTGTCTGAATTATATTACAGAGGACTAATGCAATTCCAACACGTCAATCCGCAAGACGCGGTAGAGGTGCATGAAGATATCCAATCCAACTTCTCTCTTGGCATTCACTGGGGAACCTTTAACCTTTCCTATGAGGTCAGTACTTTTTAGTTTGCCTGGGAAATGCCCAGCGTATGTAAAGACTGCACCCGGGCTGAAGTTGCCCACGTTTCCATAGCGACTAGGAGTATTACAGCTATTCCTCCCTGGATGGGATGTTAATCCATCACCCTGGGAACCTCCTAGAGCAATTGTCTGGTGGCCTTATTGCTTAACACTTCCTTGACACTTCTGTAGTACCCATTGAACTGTGAGAGTTGTGTCAACAACATAAGGTTCAAACCCGGACTGCTTGATCTGGAGTCCAACCATTCGCGATCAGCCACTTCGCCTCCCAAATACAGTAGAACCCCGCTAACTTGAACTCGGTTAACTCAAACTCCCCGCTATATCTCGAACTCAAACCCATCCCCCTTGCCCGTGTTTTCAGTCATTTACTATTGGCTAACTCGAACCCCCGCTATCTCGAACTATTTTTTTGTTTCCCTTGGGAGTTCGAGTTAGCGGGGTTCTACTGTATGTACATCATGGCTGGAGTTAAAATGTCTATAAATTCTAATCACAGTAATAAAAAATATTTTTCAGCCGCAAGCTCAGAATATTTATTCTCCTTACTGATTGTCAGTCAATGTTAGTTGTGAGAATTTGGTTTGTACATCATTACAGTCATTATGTCCCCTTTTTGATTATTTTCTTCATTCTCATCACCTGTCTGCTTGACATTGTAAGAAGAAATTAGATGTTGACTGCTCTATGGAATGAAAGAGAACTAAACAACAGAAAACAATTGAAGGGTTGGGTCGAAAACTATGCCGCTAAGTGGGTACAGTGGAACCCCGATTTAACGAAGTGCCAGGGCCGGAGGAAATTGGTTCGTTAAATCGGGGTTTCGTTAAATCGAGAACCCCGATATAACGAATTTGTTGAAAACTGACCAAAAACTTTGTTAAATCGGGGTATAGTTAATAATTAATTTGCCGTAATGTTAACTGATTAAAGACAAAGAAGATAAAGCCGATTAGATGGCCACGACAGTACTATTTTTAGCAACATGTATGACTGTAATGGACTGCTGACAACTTTCTTAGATAATTAAAATATTTTACTGTAGTCGATTATTCATCTTCTGTGGCGCGATGACATTTATTCGTTATATCGGGGTAGATTTTACATTCGGGCTTCTAGATTGTGTTCGTTATATCGAGGATTTCATTAAATCGGGGTTCGTTAAATCGGGGTTCTTTTCCATACATTTTATTGTAATTCTGGCCGGGCTGAATAAATTTGTGCGTTAAATCGGGGACTTCGTTAAATCGAGGTTCGTTAAATCGGGGTTTCACTGTAGTAAAATAATGCTTTACCCACTTAGCATAGTTTTCTACCCAACCCTTCAATTATTATTAATTATTAATATTCAATTTTCTATTCACTGATTTTCTGTTCTTTTATTTCATCAGCATTACCTTAGTCCTCCAAAGGATCTGAGTGAAAAACTGGACAGAAAAGGAATTCCACAAAAAGAATTTCATACAATTAAACATGGCGAGGTCAAAATCATTACCCAGGAAGATACAAAATGGGCACACGCACGACGCAGTGCAGTTGTCTTTGAATCGGCCATTTAATTAGCTGTGTGCTAGAAAAATTAATTAAATATAAGTTAACTTGGTGTAGTACTACTGGTACAACTCCTGTGATGGAACACTTGTCATATGAAGGCTTGTACAATGTTAGCATAGAGTTCCCAAATTTGTACTAGTATAAACCCTTTTACCCAATTATTTAAACAGGGCAGTTCTTTCAGGTTGAATACCGTAGTAATTCAAATTGAAGAGCAGACTGGAAAAACGTCCAAAATTTGAGCGAAATTAAATGCATTTTGGACGTTTTTTTCAGTCCACTCTTCAATTGTTAATAAAACAGGGGTTTCATTAGAAGCCGGCTACCGGCGGTCTACCACCGCCTACGTTGCCTCTTGCCACCACCTAATCAAGCCTTCTGGCCTTCTGAGAGTTTACTTATAAGATTTATGAAAGAAAAAAAAATGACTGTAACAGTGTAAGTCTGTAAACTCCAAACTTCATATAGAATAATCGCAAGATTGTTTAAAATACCTGAGATCTACTGTGATCGATAAAAATTGTCATATAGAGCACTAGATTTGACTCCCAGAATGCTGGAAATTGCATTTCCGAGCTTCTACATTTGCAAAAAAACAAAATTTCAGTTTTTATTTTTCAAGCCTTTAGGCGAGAAAAAATAAACATTGACGAGTAAAAATGCCCAGCTGTATTATACACAACTTTCCGCTGAATAAATTGTTTATTATACGACATAATTCTTTCCTAAAATATAGGCTTTCAACAGTGTTTTTACGTAGCGCGCGGTCAGGAGGACTAAGACCCGTTGAATACGGTCTCATATTTGCACTCCGTCGTCTTTGTGCGTATTCGCACTCTAAAATGCTATGTCGTATAATAAAGGGGCTGCACAGCCACCTATTCCACCATGGTAAGCCGCTTGCTTCCAAAATTAATGAAACCCCTGAATAAAAGCCCTGGATTATTGCAGTCATACATGTAGGATAGTACATGCATGATCATTGTATCAAAGACCAAAAGCAACATTTTACATATTTAATTACTGTATCTGAGCACTCAGGTGTACTAATTTCTACTGTCTATGTCAACTTAAGGTCAATTGCTTCCCCCACACACACTTCTGTGTGGGGTAACAGCGGGGGGGGGGGGGGGGGTGGGGGGGGGGGGGGGGGGGGAAGGGGGGGGTAACAAGATAGGAAAGGACCAAACTTGGTTATTAATATTAATTTATTTTAGTTAAAGGGGTCCCTCTCAACCAGTGTGCTTTGTGGGCACGGTGTTATTGTTTTCATCCGGGGAACTCGATCTCTTGTGGGGCTAATGTATGCCATTACTTTCCAAATTGTACTAACTTGGGTCGTCTAACTGCTTTTTGTGGCCAGAACAAGGGCAGAATCCTGCAAAAAGTAGTTTTTAACTTCAAGCCCGCTATTTTCGCAGACACCCGAAAAATGGCCGCCGTAAGAGTATTGGCGCACAAAGCACACTGGTTGAGAGGGACCCTTTAAAGCCCAGGAGTTGACAGGGGAGGATATGGGAAATATGCATACAAATGAAACACAAAACTGTGTTAACTAGGACTGGATTAGCCTGAGAAAACAGACGTCGTTTTGACGTGGTGGATTAGCCTGAGAAAACAGTCGTCGTTTCCCAGTGGTGGCAACGCGAAACGACGTCTGTTTTCTCAGGCTAAGGTCTGGATAAAAAGTGTTTGAATTTATTATTCTCATTTAGTATATTTTATAAACTGGCAAAGGAATACTTTTGAGATCAGTTATGTAGTTCTAAGTATTTTATGGTAGCAGAAACTCCTGGTGGGTTTCAGATGGGAGTAATCAATCAGAAACGAACTTTTAGAAATAAATATTTATTACGATAATTATATTCTTGGAAGCCAAGAGCGCTTGTAGATCACTAATAATAATACATGTTTAAGCCAATATGTCATATTTAAGTCAATATGTCAACTTCTGACTACTCTTATTCATTTTAAATATTTAGATTTTTTTAATTTTTTAGAAAGGTATGTAAGACGGATTTCCGCTCAACCGTTTCAAGCAATAAGTGCAAAAAAATTAATTACTGAAAAAAAAAACTACTCATAGCACGGTAATATTTTTGAATACTATTTGAAACATATCACTTTAACTCACTTCTCCAAGTGACCCCGCAATTAAACTCTCAAGCATATCTCGAGAAAATTAATGTTGAAAATCGTAAAAAATGATAAAAACGCACGCCATTTTGTTTTGAACTGACATGAAGCGTCTTTTTAATTAAAATATGTAATGACTTCTCTCGTGGGGTCAGCTTGGGACCTAATTTTTCGATAATTTCTTCTTAACTGTATTCAAAAATGTTACACCGTGCTATGAGTATTTTTTTGGTAACTTAATTTTTTGCACTTTTTTGCTGGACACGTCCAGCGGAAATCGTCTCTAATGTTTAGTCTAATTTGTATTAATTAAAGAGAAAATGAATAACTGCTGTAATGTGTGAAAAGTGAGTTATAATAATATTATAATGAGCTCATCTGTGTTGCAGCGCCTTCTAGATTGAAAATCTGGGCATTGCATTCCATTTACTTATAGTTTTACACAAGTATTTGCCTAGTTCCTGTACGGCTTTTTCCCAGGCCTTCACGGTCAATTCGTTTCGGTGACATATCCGAGAAGTACTTTTTTCGCTTCGGACCACGTGACCCGAACGGATTGACGCGACGAAATATAGAGGCCTGGGAACTAGGCAAACACAAGTATGTGTTGGGGGGACGAGAAAATCTGTGGAAACAAACCTGATCTGTATACGAGGTGTTTCCACAACTGTTTTGAGTTCTCGCCAACTTTTACGAGTGTTTTCCATAACTATGGAAACAAGGAATTTTGTTGTTGTTTTTCTTTCAGTATGAAATAAATAATACTCAAGATAATTTTCTATCCCGACTTCCACAGAGTTTATTACAGTGGAATCCCAATTTCTCGAACCCTCAATTTCTCAAAATTTCAGATCCGATAACTTGAACCAATAGTCGTTTCCCTATTGTATTTGTTTCACTGTAAATTTTACCCCTGATAAATTATTCAAAACTCCTGATTTTCTCGAAACAATTTTCATTTCCCTTGGAGGTTCGAGAAATCGGGTTCACTGTACATATTATGCAAAAATAAATTCCCAGCAGTGGCCCAGGTTCCCCTGAATAAAATAGTGGACCATAGTGGGGGCATTTTGCTCATGTTTTGTAATCCTGAGGATAGCTAACCCAATTTTTTTGGGGAGTACCCCCCCACCACCCCCCAACCTACCCTACCCCCCCCTACCCATACCCCCCCCACCTACCATACCATACCCCCCCCCCCCCACCTCCCCCCCCCCCCGCCCCCCCCCCACCCTACCTAAACCTACCCTACCCTACCCCTAAACCCCGTACCCAGTACCTACCCCACCCCCCCCACCCCCCCCACCTACCCAATACCCCCGTAATACCTTAACCCTACCCCTCCCCCCCCCCCCCTGCCCCTACCAGTAACCTACCCCTCCGCCCCCCCACCCCCCCCCCCCAGTACCCCTACCCCCACCTCCCCCCCCCCCCCCCCCCCCCCCCCGCCGCCCTACCCCACCCCCCCCCCCGCCACCACCCCCCCCCCCCCCCACCCCCCCCTCCCGACCCCCCCCCTACCCCGCCCCCCCCCCCCCCCCCCCCGGCTTCTTCTGCATTATAACTACATTACTCGCAAAAAAACCATCTCCACGATCCAACCAAAATGTACTTTCTTTTTCAGTGAGCCCTGAAATCCTCAATTTTTTCTGGGGGAGGCACCAGCCAAAACCAACCCCGCCTACACCCCCTCCGCGGCTCCAGCTTTTAGTAATAACTAACTGTCCATCAACTTCCTAGACTATACGATGTAAGGTCCTCTAATTTTTTCTCAGATCGTAGGTCTATTCCTACTTCCAAACAAAAATTATCCTTCAATGCTACTTCACCATTTTTTTCGTAGTAATAAAGACCCCTGGGACGCGACCCCAACCGCCCCCCCCCCCCCTCAGAACAAGAAAAACCCTTGTACACACACCACATCGGGTACCAAAACGCCAAAACCCCCCACGCGTAACCCCCCCAACTCCAAGCGATACCCCCCCCCCCCCCCCCCCCGCTCATACAAAAAATCCAAACACAACATGCAGCTACACACCCCCCCCTAATCACGATGCACCCACCTCAACCCCACTCATGTACCAACCCTCCCCCCCCCCTCCCCCCCCCCCCCCGCCTGATCAAAAATAACAGGATCGCGCCCTGAAAGGTAAGCAGTGTGGAATAATTTTTTTCATTTTTCTTTTTTCCCGTCCTTCATAATGTATAAAGTCTTGATGGATTCGAGAACAATTTTTTTTTTTTTTTTTCGATAATAGGATCCACGTGGCCTTTATTTATGACCGAGATTTAGTGGACCTGAGCTGTGAAAAGAGCTTGGGAATGAGTTAAGGAATGCATTAGTGAAATCATTTTTCGTTCACCACACCACCCAGGGGCCTTCTCAACAATTGTTGACATTCCAATATGGCGGGATGGGCGGGGGGGGCGGGGCAGGATGGCGGGGATGGCGGCCTAATGTAATGTAAACACGAGCAGCGTTTCTATCTCCAGCAATATTATGCTGGGGGCAAAAAACTGCTTCTGAGGGGTTTCTTCACAACCTTAAAAGTAAAAAGGCAGAAAATTGTTGTAGGTTTCGCTGCCCATCGTAAACACACAACGGAACGTAAAGGGGACTCTTTCCTTCCAACACTCTTCCTCCCAACAAAGGTAAGCTTTGATGGCAGTCCCTGTGATCTCAAACCGGCAGCTCTAAACACACCTCTCACCCGGCAGACTAGTAGAGTAACATCTCTGCAGCATCTGCAGACATGAACAATTCGTTCGATTTTTCCTTGGAGGTTCACCAAAAAGACTGGACTTTTTGGTGTTTAAGAAATTCTCACTCTTGAGTATTCCACTCATTTCTGTTGTAAAAAATAAGTTTCGTCGAAATTATAATATACCTGCTTTTGTGAGCTGTTGCAAAACGTCCTCGTTGCAAAAAACTTGAACTTCCCTAGCTGGCTGAGTTTCTTCCTTCTTCTTTATGCTAATTAAATATGCAGTCAAAATGCAGGAATTTTCTTTATTCTTTATTGCTAATTAATTTTGCATTTCAATCAATCAGCAGGAGTCCCAATCATCAGTCCAGAGCGGGTTCAAAATATCAAGCAGATCAATCAGCAAGCAGCAAGGTCGTGCTAAAATAGAATAGCAATTCAATCAGACGACACACAGCGCAGAATCAGGTCAATCAGGAGTCAATCCGATTCAGATCAATCGGGAGAATCAGGGAAGACACAGGTCAGCAGAGATCAGATCACACAATCAATCAAATATCAGCGGCTTCCCCATCCTCCCTCTCCCCGGGGTGGGTGAGGGTGGGACGTCATAAATCGCCTCCTGGACTCCTCTCCCATATGAAAGGTGACGGAGCGGAAGTAAAATAAATATGAAAGTGAACTTCAGCGCCGAGGCGACGAATGATTGTCGTGTTGTGTGGGTGTCCCGTCCGTCCCTTTGTTCCCCTTAGGTGTCGTCCCCCTCCGTTTGTGGCGGTTGGAATTCATTCCTATGGTTTTTTTTTTTTTTTTTTTGCTTTCCTCGTCGTTTCTCGTTTCAGGTATTTTTTTTTTTTTTTTAATTCCCTGATGTTTTTTTTTTTTTTGCTTTATTTTTTTATGTTTTTTTTTGCTATCTCGTCCGATGTTCCTTAGGCTTTAACACAGGTTGTTAGATAAACTTGGACAAACTTGTTTTCCCTCCAACCAATAGCCGTACAGAAATCGGGGGAGGGAATTGTCCTCCCAGCAAAAGAAAGTCCGCATAACTATAACTGCCTCATGAGCGGGTCGGCCGGTGTTGTTCGACGCCAATGTTACGCTGTCCCAAGAAACAATAAATTCCTTGCGTGAGACTAGATACTTTAAATTATCCCCACAGCGACCCCACCACCCCATCCCCACGCAGCTCCCTCCCCAACCCGCCCCCACCCCGGGGGGTATCACCGACCACCCCCCCACCCCCCACCCCCCCCCCACCTACACCCTACCCCACGCCCCCACGGCGCCTGCGAGGACAAGACTACTTGCAATAAATTCCCCCCAAACCCCCGCTTGGCCGACAAAGATAGGGCCGACTTTAGGCCCAGGAGTTGCCCAGACGAGGGGCGGGGTGGGGGGGGGGGGGGGGGGGTGGGGGATGGTTAACAGTAGAATGTGAATCCAAACGCAATTAGGGTGTAAATTAAATTACGGATATTTTTGATTTAGTATGCTTAGTAGGGTGTTCAGCGACAGAACGCTGTATATTTTTAGGTTGATTTTTTAGCCATATTGAGGTATCGGTTTAGGGTTGGCAACCATCAAGAAGAAAATTAAAAAAAAATTAAATAACTTCATACCAAGCCTTAGCTCCCCACGAGGTCCTCCATGTAGCTCAGTGTGGCAGAGGGGGGGCCAGTGTTGGCGAGCGTTCCGACTGGTGTGCGGAAGGGTCATAATCATAGGTTTTGACTCCTCCTGTTGGGGGAACATCGGAATTTTTTTTTCGAGCAGGCTATTGTGTCACTGACCGTAGAATAATATCTTTCTCAACAAAACAAAAACGGTCACACTGTGTTGGTAAGTCTGCATTACCATGGAGAAGCGCGGTAAACTATAACTGTATCCCTTCTTTGGAAACTCTTCTTTAAACCTCTTCTTTATGCCAATCTTTTTTTCTTTTGGGGGAGGGTATCCTCTTTTAGAAGTTTTAGGTATCTTTTAGGGGGTCTCAAATGAAGCTTGAAGCTCCTGCCCAGAGCTAATCCGTGCCAGATAAGTGGCAGGTCTATCGTTGCATTTCGACTTAGTCAGCTCGTTTTCCTAACGATTGGTCTCTGACTTTAGGGGTTTAGATTTCAAATATTTCTCGACGAGCATCCCTGTCACTTATTTTTCATATCATATGAGAAAATCGCCGTACCCTCCCTACCCCCCGGGGACCTCTGGGGGATTTGTCTAATGCCCAATCAAACCTCTCATCAAATAAACCCTGATGTATGGGGCTAGCGAGGTTCAATTCTGACAAATCCCCAACCCCCTGATGGCTGAAAAATAAGGACTAGGATTCTTTGCATCCTGTGATGTAAGTGCAATGTAGTCAGTGTTTAATAACAAAAGTGGATTCGCAACAAAACCCCCCCCCCACAATAGCATACCTTTGTTTGATTAAAATTCCTCTAAAGAATAGCAAGAACAGCTTTCCTCTTCTGTTCTGTTGGAGTTCACAGGGCATTGGGAAAAATGGGCGAATTTGATATTTATTGACAAAAAAGAGTCTACCGGGCCCTAGTGTCAAAAGTCTTCTGAAAGAAACTTGTGTGCAAAGTATCTTCGAAGCGCATTCGGGAATCATTTGAAAGGCATCAGACCCGCTGATGGACCTCATATTACCAAATCCCCAGGGTTTGGTCCCCTAGGTTCGATCGTCCATGAAGGCAAAAGTAGACGTTTTTTCGTTCCCGCTCCATACCATGCGCCCCCCGGGTGAAAAAAAGGACAAAAAAAAAAGCCTCTGTGTTACCCTCGTCAAGGCAAGAAAAGAATCATCTGACAATACTCAACAAATGCCCCTCTGTGAGACTCTCCTGTGCTGGTGTGCCCTGGGGGTGGCTTCTGGGGGAAAGCCCGCTGATTGATGCTATGAAACAGACCATAATGATTTTCTAAAGACGGCTTGTTTCCCCCCGTCGGTAGGGACTCCTTGGAATAAAACCATAAAGGGAGGACCCAAAATCTGGTGTGTGACTCAGAAAGCTTTATTTGACCAGCCTAAAAGTTACTCATTTTATTCACAAAAAAAGACTCTCTAGAGCATAAACAAGTAGTTATATGTGACTTCTTAAATTAAGTTGGCAAATTCGATCGTCCGGTTATTAAATGAAGACCACACAACACCAGTGAGTGATGGTGTTTTTAAAAATATTATTTTGCGTAGGCATACACGCTAATATGATTCCTTGATGGCTAAAAATGATTTGGGCGTTCTCATCGCCTGAAGTCCACCCTAGAGTGATAACCAAAATCGTCGTAATTTTAAGCGCTGTACACCCCTACATGAGATGAATGAGCATCCGCTGTCACTTTGATATGGAAGTCCGCCCCCTGGGCCTGGTTTCACATAACAAACATAATGCTTACTAAGGTCACGCAAAACACAAAAACACCCTATGTAACCAGTTGGAACAACAACACTACTATAATGACATGGACAGAAACATAATCAATCAATATAAAAACTGGAAATTGGCTCTGCAGAGACAAGAGATTAACTGCTCACTATACTGTTTTAGATGAATGATGTGAAGGAGAACGGAGGAGCGGGAAACACTGCGAGTATTAATACAGGGGGGGGGGGGAGAAAAGTACGAGGGCAGGAAGTGGGGTTCCCAACTGATTGAGATGGTGAGATTGGGGAGGAAATAGGATAGGATAAACTTTTGCCAACAGGAAAAGTACAAAAAGGTGGGAGTGCCACTGAGGTAAGGATGGGAAGAGAACCAGGAGCAGTAAAAAGGTATGGGAAATGGGAAGTTTGCAAACCCCCCCTGCGCTCCGCCCCTGACCACTTCAAGGTCAGGGAAAAGTCAGGAAATTTTATTTTGAGTCAGGGAAAATTGACATTTTGAAGGAAAATGTCGAGGTGGAAAAATTTGGAAAAAATTAATATCACCGACTGATTTAATTACCGATTGAAGGCTGGAAGAAAACATTTCAGGTCCACTGTGGATCTCAGTGATTTAAGTCACTGTCAAGGTTGTGATTCGTTGAACAACTTATCGAGTCTTAAATAAATGGGTGTCGAAGGACCCCGTGAACAGGCTGCAATGGGGGGGAGGCTGGAGGCCGTTACTATATCTGGCATTTTTCATTTATTTGGGTCAGGAGAACAAATCTAATTTTATCAGGGGAAAAGTGTAGGAATCAGGTGACATTTTGAAAACCTGATGTCTGTGGCATAACCACATTAAAAAAAAAACTATCTGACTTCCCAACAGACAACAGTCTACAGCATCATCAACACTCGTCACCCCAAAAAAACAAGAAAATGAGATGCCGCCATGCCTTTCGATTAAAAGCAAGAGATGTATCCTCAAGAAGCTAGAAAAGTGAATGGAAGATTATGTTATGCGCCGTGGGGGTGGGTCCACGACTACCCATCCAATCGGCTACTGTGGCTGCTTCCTAGATGGTTTATGATGTCACCCAAAACAACAGGCAGGTTTATAACCAGGAGCGGACGACTGAAGGATTTCTTTCAATATGACGCCCAAGGTTAATATTAATTTTACAGGATGGAAATTTTAGTCCCTAATTAAGAGCCATTCTCCGAGAATGGCGAGAATCGGAAGACACTGAAAAAAATTCGAATTTTTTTATATTTTGTCAAAACATTCTTTGGGGTGTACTAACTTAAGGAAAAATAGTTAAAAGTTTCCAACGATTTTTTAACGGACGAAATTTAAAAAAGTTCGAAAAATTGAATTAATATAGCGGTTTTTCAGCTCAAAAACAGCTTCAAATTCTCACGCTTCTTTGGGAAGACGGTGAAAGCGTAAAAAAGACTATATAGACACGAAACTTGTCACAAATATTATGGTGTTCTTCCTCTTTAAGACTGTGTAATAAGTTTCTCCAAACGTTGTTTCTAGCTTTTTCAATTGGAATATTTATACAGCTGCCATTTTGTCGCTTAACATGAAGGCCGACTTTGACTGCTATAAATGGCATCTGGTATATATCATTTGATAATAAAATCTACATGTAACGAAACCTTTGTTATTGTGCTTTCCACCAGGAAAGTTTTAGCTCTGGGAATTAAAAATTTCCCCGTCAGTAAAATAAACTGTCTTGGCATGTGAGCGGGTATAATTTTATGCAAATCACAGGCTTCGCATTCAAGGAATACATCTGTAAACGGAACAATTAACGTGAAAGAATGACTCAACCATTACTTGTTACTCGTTTCTGCTGTCGTAGAAGTAAATTTCAGCTTTCTTGCTTCGTGTTGAGTCGGATAATCCATTAAAAGTCCAACATATTGATGAACGGTTAATTGTAGCTTCGAGAGTTCGCGATGACATTTTCAACCCGGCGATGCAGAATTTCCTCTAATCTCGACAGGATTTATATCGCATCGTGCTTAAAACCTTTAACATGCACATATCATATGTAAAATGCGATTAAAAAGGCATTTTCTAAACAATACATAAGGAAATTACTTGCTTCTAGTTCTCCAGTGAAGACGACCACAGAAGTTAATTTGATCAACGCATGACCGAAATATGACCTTTAGTAACGCAAGGCGGCCACCCACTAGTCACGTTTCGCGTCGATTTAGTCAATGTCTAGTGTTATGTGATGCACGGGTCACAGCAGTAGCCTGTAGTACAGGCGGATTTGTTTTTTAGGCGAGCGCACGAAGCGCGCAACAGCGAGCGCAGAGCGCGAGACGAAAGAAGAAAGAACAACCGTCTCATGCTCCGCACTTGCTGTCACGCGCTTCGCGCGCTCGCTCGCCGAAAAAACCTCTAACCGCCTGTACTGCAGATTTCTTCCCACCCTCATCTCTAGAGAACGGGAAGATTCCTGACGAATTTGGTCCCTTTCGGGTCAAGTATTAAAAGTGGTAAGTACAGGGCAGCGCACTGACTGTGAGCGTGAAGCGGGGAGTACCGCCACGCCCACGTGTATTCGCGCCTCGCTCTCGCTACTCACATTTTGCCTTCTAGCTCTCTTTTTCAACACTGGAAAATCTTACTTGTAGCCTCCTGTTCTGAGGACTAGTCATGGCACAGAGATCAGGGGGCTCTCACATCAAATTAGAAACTAACAAATGAATCTTACTTAGTTCTGCGCTCGCGGTCAATAATGCAAAGGTCTGGACATGAAAAAACCTTCAGAAACTGTTCGTAAAGCTTAGAAGGTTCAATCAAGGCACATAGAAAAATAAATGTTAATAATTAGTTGTTCCTCAAACCAATAGACTAGCTATAGTGAGCAACGCGAAACGTGACTATGAGCGACGCGAAACGTGACTAGTTTCGGGTGGCGGCTTGCGTTACTAAAGGTCATATTTCGGTCATTGCGTTGATCAAATTAACTTCTGTGGTCGTCTTCACTGGAGAACTAGAAGCAAGTAATTTCCTTATGTATTGTTTAGAAAATGCCTTTTTAATCGCATTTTACATATGATATGTGCATGTTAAAGGTTTTAAGCACGATGCGATATAAATCCTGTCGAGATTAGAGTGAATTCTGCATCGCCGGGTTGAAATGTCATCGCGAAACTCTCGAGCTCCAATTACCGTTCATCAATATGTTGTACTTTTAATGGATTATACGACTCAACACGAAGCAAGAAAGCTGAAATTTACTTCTACGACAGCAGAAACGAGTAACAAGTAATGGTGAGTCATTCTTTCACGTTAATTGTTCCGTTTACAGATGTATTCCTTGAATGCGAAGCCTGTGATTTGCATAAAATTATACCCGCTCATCACATGCGGCCAAGACAGTTTTTATTTTACTGACGGGGAAATTTATATATATTTCATATTGTATTTAATTCACCGAGAGCTAAAACGTTCCTGGTGGAAAGCACAATAAACCAAAGGTTTCGTTACATGTAAGCAATAGAAATTTATTAAAAAAAGTGGTACTTTTATCCCTAGATGCCCTTTATAGCAGTCCAAAGTCGGCCTTCATGTTTATTAAGCTGACCCCCCACCCCACCCCCAAAAATGGCAGCTGTTACCACACAATCCCCCCACCCCCCTCCCAAACGAAAACCACCAGCCTTTCAGACAAACCCACCCACTCCCCTGACCCCCCCCGTTACTGGGCCCCCGCCCCCCCAAGAACAATCTTGATTACACAGTTTCCTTTTCCCCAGCCTACACCCCCCCAGCCTACTGTGCCCCCCCCCTCCTACCCCACCACCACCATTTTTGTTTTTTTTATTTTTTTTTTTCTTTAAAGAAAGAGGAAGAACAAACATTAATATTTGTGCAAAGTTCGTTTTTTCGTTTTCTATAGAGTCTTTTTTCACGCTTTTCAAACCGGTCTTCCCAACAAAGAAGCGTGAGAATTTTGAAGCTTGTTTTTGGCTGTGAGCTGGGGGCGGGGTGGAGGAAAACCGCTAATTATTCAATTTTCGAACTTTTTTAAAATTTCGGTCCGTTAAAAAAAATCGGTTGGAAACTTTTAACCTATTTTTTTCCTTTAAGTTTAGTTACACCCAAAGGAATGTTTTTTGGCAAAATAGTAAAAAAATTCGAATTTTTTTAGTGTCTTCCGAATTCTCGACATTCTCGGAGAATGGCTCTTGAAGTACTTTTCTTTTCTTTTTTTTTTCACCTGTTCCGATTTTGTGGAATTTATTTTTTACTACTTTTTTCAGCCATTATTAGGCCATTTCCGAGTTTGCCTTTTGTCTCTGTTTTCAAAACGAGTCCCTGGTGCACTTGTAACCATAATTCAAATGAAAATGAGTTTGATTTACATTTGGAATGAACCTTGTGGAGTAAAAAGTTCTCATTTCCATACTGAAAGGTTGTGCACTAATACCTCGTTTTGAAACAGAGGTAAAAGGTTCAGGGCCACTCCGTTTTATGCCAGAAACAGTTTTAAAGATTCAGTTAGATGTAAAAAAGTTGCGCCTGTATTTTTTTACTGTCAGTAGCTTGTAGGCGATGTGGGGGGGAGGGGGGGGGGGGGGGAGGGGGGGGGGGGGGGTGG
>MU827789.1:1309685-1425498 GCA_029204205.1 Desmophyllum pertusum | reverse complement strand
TCTTTTTTTTGTTTTTTTTTCTTACCCCTTTTTTTAAATTTTTTCTTTTGTATTTTTCCTTTTTTTTTATTTTTCTCATCTTTTATTTTTTAACAAGATACGAAAGGGCAGGAAGTGGGATTTCTGAGAAAAGACAAAACCTTGTTATTAATATTAATATTTTAGTAAAGGGTCCCTCTCGACCAGTGGCTTTGTGGTCCCGTGTTATTGTTTTCATCGGGGAACTCGATCTCTTGTGGGGCTTATGTATGCCATTACTTCCAAATTGTACAACTTAGGGTCGTCTAAACTGCCCTTTTTGTTAGGCCAGAAACAAGGCCAAGGTAATCCTGCAAAAAAAAAAAGTAGGTTTTTAAAACACCTTCAATAGACCGCTATTTTGGCGGCACCCGAAATATGAGCCGCCCGTAAGAGTAATTGGCGCACAACGCACACACTGGTTGAGAGGGACCCTTTACTTTTTAAAGCCCAGGAGTTGACAGGGGAGGATCATGGGAAGTAGACGGGAGAGGTGGATATGGGAAGTGGGAACTTCCTCACTCCCCTCCCCCACAAAGCTGCTTTGAATTTATTATTCGCACTGTATGCTATATTTTATAAACTGGCCCAAAGGAATACTTTTGAGCAGCAGTTATGTAGTTCTAAGTATTTTCATTTTGACTAGTAGACAGGAAACTCCTGCTGCGCGTTTCAGAGGGAGGTAATCAATCCCCCCCCCCCCCCCCCAGAAAACAAACTTTTAGAAATAAATATTTATTTTACGATAATTATATTCGATTGAGAACCCCAAGAAAGCTGGCCTTGTAGCCATCACTAATAAATAATACATGTTATTTCACAGCCAATATGTCATATTTAAGCTCAATATGTCAACTTCTGACTACTTCTTATTCGTGGGAATATTTAAATATTTAGATTTTTTAATTTTGTAGAAAAGTGTATTAAGACGGCGATTCACGCTCAACGCTTCGTGCCGAGCAATATCGTTTAAGTGCAAAAATTACAATTACTTAAAAAAAACTACTCATAGCATGCGCTACACATTTTGATATTACTATTTGAAACATATCACTTTAACTCACTTCTCCAAGTGACCCCGCCTCTCCCAATTAAATGTCTCAAGCATTCTCGAGAGAAAAATTAATGTTGAAGCCTCGCTAAAAAATGATAAAAAACGCACGGCCATTTTGTATTTGAAACTGACATGAAGCGTCTTTTTAATTTAAAATATGCTTCTTCTCCTAATGACTTCTCTCGACTGGGGCGTCTAGCTTGCTGGACCTAATTTTTTCGATAATTTCATTGCTTAACTGCTATTCAAAATGTTTACCGATGCTATGAGCTAATGTTTCTCTCGTAACGTATTTTTTTTTTTTGCCACTTTTTGCCTGGATAAGTCCAGCGGAAATAGTCTTGAATGTTAGCTATAATTTGTATTAATTAAAGAGATGCACAGGAATAACTGCCTGTAAATGTTGCAAAAAGTGAGTTATAATAATATTATAATGAGCTCCATCTGTGTTGGCAGCGCCTTTTAGATTGAAAATCTGGGCATTGCATTTCCATTTACTTATAGTTTACACAAGTATGTGTTTGGGAGGGACGAGAAAATCTGTGGAAACAAACCTGATCTGTGATACGAGTGTTTCCACAACTGTTTTGAGTAGTTCTCGCAAACCTTTTACGAGTGTTTCCATAACTATGGAAACAAGGAATTTTGTTGTTTGTTTTCTTCAGTATGAAATAAATAATACTCAAGATAATTTTCTATCACGACTTCCACAGAGTTATTACAGTGGAATCCCAATTTCTTGAACCCTCGATTTCTCAAAAATTCAAGATCCGATAACTCTAACCAAAAGTCGTTTCCCGATTGTATTTGTTTCACTGTAATTTTACCCCTGATAAATTATTTCAAAACTGCTGATTTCTCGAACCAATTTCATTTCCCTTGGACGTTCGAGAAATCGGGTTCACTGTACAATATTATGCAAAAATCAATTCCCCGCAGTGCCCCAGTTCCCCCTGAAAAATAGTGGACCATAGTGGGGCATTTGCTCATGTTTGTAATCCTGAGGATAGCTAGGGCCAGGGCATTAGTCTACCCTGGGATCGGATCTTGCCATCTAAAATTAAAAGTTGGTATGGGGGTGATCATCAGAAAATGTTAAACAGAACCTGGGAAAGGGTCTGGGAAAGGATACCAGAATTTAATTTTCGTGGGCGTGGCCTCCAATTCATTTTTCTGACAAGTTTTGGCAGTCATTATCCTGTCATATATTTGTTCTGGCTAATACCCTACAAGGAGCTGTGAATCTGTGCCCACACCACCTTGCGGCTTTGCCAATCATAAGATTGTGCATTCCACTCACCAGTCCTCACCACGGGTTTTTTGGAGGACAAAATAGAGGACCAGTGGGGATCCAGGGGGAGGGTCAGGGGGTCCGGACCCCCTCCTATCAGACCTGAGGGTTTGTTGCTTTCTGCCCGGGGGGGGTGGGGGGGTATATAGGTACGTGCCGCTGGACAGGGTATGGTTTTGAGCATTTTGCCTCTGGAACAGGGTATACCAAAAGGCATTTTTGGTCTGGAACAGGGTATCAGTTTCCCAGAAGTTGGCACGAGGATCGGTAATTTATACTCTGGAATAGGGTAAAAGAAGTCTACGTTAGTCAGACGAAACGAAACGCGTAGGAGTATTAAAGAAGCTTTACAGCTACACGTTCGCAGTGCTGCTTCATAGTCGTTAAAAAAATCGTTAAAAAATCCTCTGGAACAGGGTATTCTTTTTTCAACATTTAGTCTGAAACAGCGGTCGCAAAATTAGCGTTTGTGCCTCTGGTACAGGGTAAGGCTTTTTTATAAGCCTAGCGACACCCCCACCCAATTTTTTTGGGAGTACCCGCCCCCCCCCCCCCCCCCCCCCCCCCCCCCCCACCCCCCTCCGGGCTTTCTGCATTATCCTGCCCAAAACCATCTCCACGATCCACCAAAATGCACTTTTCAGAGCCTGAAATCTCAATTTTTTTTCTGGGGGAGGCCGCCAAACACCCCCTCGCGCCTTTTAGTAATAAACTACTGCCATCTACTTCCAAAAATTATCCTTCAATCTACTTCACATTTTTCGGTAAAACCCTGGACCCCCCCCCCACCACACCCCTATCAAAAATAACAGGATCCGCCTGAAAGGTAACAGTGTGGAATAATTTTCCGTCTTCATATGTATAAAGTCTATGAAGAAACAATTTTTTTTTCGATAAATAGGATCCACGTGGCCTTTTATTTATGGACCGAGCGAAAAGCTTGGGAATGAGTAAAAGGAATGCATTATAGTGAAATCATTTTCGTTCCCAGGGCCTTCTCAATTGTGAACATCCAATATGGCGGCCTAATGTAATGTAAACACGAGCTGAGTTCTATCTCCAGCAATATTATGCTGGGGCAAACTGCTTCTGAGGGGTTCTTCACACCTTAAAAAGGCAGATTGTGCTAGGTTTCGCTGCCATCGTAAACACACGGGGACTCTTTCTCAACAAAGGTAAGCTTGATGCAGTCCTTGATCTCACCGGCAGACATCTGCAGACATGAACAATTCGTTCGATTTCCTTTGGAGTTCAAACTGACTTTTGGTGTTTAAATTTCACTCTTTCTGATTAAATAAGTCGTCGAAATACCCTGCTTTTGAGCTGTTGCAAAAACTCCTAGCTGGCTAGTTTCTTTATGCTAATGCTTCAATCAGCGGCTTCCCCCGGGGGGGGGGGGGGGGGGGGGGGGGGGGGGGGGGTGGACTCCCATATGAAAGTGACGCGACGATGCATTGTCGTCTCTCGTTTGTGCGTGCGTTCAATTCCTATGTTTTTGCTTCTCGTCCGTGTTTCTTTGGCTTTAACACAGGTTGTTAATAAACTTGGACAAATTGTTTTCCTCCAACCAATAGCGTACAAATTGGAGGGATTTCCCAGCAAAGAAGTCCGCTAACTGCCTCATGTCGGCCCTGTTGTTCTAACGCCAATGTTCGCCCCATAATTCCTTGCGTGACTAGATACTTAAATTATCCCCACCCCCCACCCCGGGACAAGACTACTTGCAAAATTCCCCACCCCCTGGCCACAAGGGTCGACTTTGACCCGGAGTTGCCCGGGGGGAGGGGGGGGGGGGGGATGGTAACAGTAGGCATTGAACACGCATTAGGGGTGTAAATTAAATTACGGATATTTTGGTATGACTTAGGGTGTTCAGGATGGAACGCTGATATTTTTAAGCCATTAAGGTATCGTTTAGGGTTGCACAAAGAAGAAATAAAAAAAAAAAATAATAACGTCATACCAAGCCTTAGCTCCACGAGTCTCCTGTAGCTCAGTGTGTTAGAGCGTCCGACGGTGTGCGGGAAGGTCATAGCGTTCGACTCCTGTTGGGGGAACTCGGAATTTTTTCCGAGCAGCTTGTGTCACTGACAGAATAACATCTTTCTCAACGTCAATACTGTGTTGGTAGTCTCATTACCGGAGAGCGGTAACTATAAACTCTTCTTTGCCTCTTTTGGAATGGTATCTTTTAGGGGTCAAATGAAGCTTGAGCCACGCCCAGATTGGTCTCCTTTAGGGGTTTAATTCAAAAATTCCGACGAGCATCCCCGTCACTTTCATATGAGAGTCCCACCCCCCGGGGACCCTGGGGGATTTGTCCAATGCCCAATCAAACCTCATCAAATAACCCGAGTATGGGCGCAGAGGAATTCTGACAAATCCCCACCCCCTGAGGGCTAAAAATAAGGACTCCTGTGATGTAAGTGCAATGTAGTCAGTGTTTAATAACAAAAGGGATTCGCAACAAAAAACACAACTAGCATACCTTTGTTGATAAATCCTCTAAAGAATTAGCAAGAATAGCTTTCCTCTTTGTTCTGTTGGAGTTCCAGGCATTGGAAAATGGGCGAATTTGATATTTTATTGACAAAAAAGTCGCCGGCTTATTCAAAAGTCTTCAAAGAACTTGTGTGCAAAGTATCTTCGAAGAGAGCATTCGGGAATCGTTGAAAGCGTAGACCCACTGACCTCATATTACAAATCCCCATGGTTTGGTCCCTAGGTTCGATCTCCAGGAACAAATAAGTGACGTTTTCCCCCACACCCTCAGTGCAAGAATCATCTGACAATCTCAACAAATGCCCCTGAGTCCCTGGGGGTGCCCTGGGGGTGGCTTCTGGGGGAAGCCGCTGATTGATGCATAACAGACCATAATGATTTTCTAAGACCTGTTTCCCCACCGGAGGGACTCCTTGAATAAAACCCTAAAGGAGACCAATCTGGGTTGTGACTCAAGCTTATTTGTATACCCCAAAATTTGACCATTTTGCGAGATTTTACTTTTTGTTATCTTCAGATAGATCACATCCAAGACCTTTCATTTCCAAAAAGTTTCACGAAAAAAGATTGCTTCTAAAGAAAGTTATGAAGAAAAAAACGATTCTCTCCATTAATTATTTCCAATCGAGAGCTGTCAACAGTTTGTCAACAGTTTGTCAACATTTACGTATAAAAAGTCACGTAACATGAGCGCCGACGTGTTTGTAGAATCACCCGAAATTCGAAAGCCGCATCTTTCAATGCAATGTCCGTAGAAACATAACAGACTGTGTCCGCGTTTTCAAGTAAGAATATACCAAAATGGGAAATTGTTCGGTACTGAATTGAGCGGAAGCGCTCGTCTCAACCAGGTCTCAGTGACACCGGATCGCATCACTGATTAGGACAACTTGAAAATCGCTCGCGGTTGCATATCCATGTGGGCGAATATCCCACAGAGAGGCTAAATGGAGGGAAAACTGAAGCCATGAACTCTTGTTTTACTTGTAGCACGATCGGTGAGAGGAGAACTTTCTTCTCCTGGCCATAAGAAGCGCGCATTTGAGGTCATTTGTATTCGATACGAACTCTGTTATTAATTAAAGTAAGACGAGCCTTCTCTTTATCAATCAACGCATAATTATTTTCACGCGTCTTGTGTATTTAATCTCATCAGACCGGAAGAACGCCCCAAAACATATTTTCCCCTGTTTCTCGAAACTAAAATTTCAGCGAATGAAGCGCACGTTTCAAGTTCGTTTGCAACGAATTTTCAACCTTTTTCGCTGCCATTTGGAGAGAATGTTCTCCAATAGTCTGATAAAAAAACTGTGTCGGGGAATTTTATTTTTTTACTCGTTCGAAAGTTATGAGTATTTTCGTACAGAGAATACGTGTTTTGTCAACCCTCGAAGTTTAACTGTGTGTTAAAAGCTCAGTTTTTTAGAGAAAGGTGTCAAGAACACGTAGCGATGTTTTTCGCTTTCTCACGTTCAATTCCGGCCGGAAACGAACTCGATTTGTGGACCGATATACTTTTTGAAATTGAGCGCTTTATTCGAAACACATTAATTTTTTTACTTCAAATGAATACATATTCGTAATCTACAATTCTTAAGCTTTCAGGAATATATACTTTATTGGGGTTTTGTTAAACGTCCGACCGTAAAACAGTGCCAACGCATGATGGTCATTTGGGGTATACTGATACCTTACTTAAATTAAGTTGCAATCGATCTCCGGTATTAAATGAGACACCAACACAGTATGATGGTGTTTTTAAAATTATTATTTTGCGGTGCAACCCTAAATGATTCCTTGATGGCTAAAAATATTGGCGTTCCATCCTGAACACCCTAAGTGATACCAAAATCCGTAATTTACACCCCTACATGAGACGATGAGCATCCCTGTCACTTTCATATGGAAGTCCGCCCCCTGGGCCTGGTTCACATAACAACATAAGCTTAATAAGGTCACGCAAACACAAAAACACCCTATGTAACCAGTTTGGACAACAACACTATACATAATGACATGACAGAAACATAATCAATCAATATAAAATGGAAATTGGCTCTGCAGAGACAAGAGATAACTGCTCACCTGTTTTAGATGAATGTGGAAGGAGAACGGGGACGGGAACCCGAGAGTATTAATACTAACAGGGGGAAAATAGAGGGCAGGAAGTGGGATTCCCAACTGAAGATGGTGAGATGGGGAGAAATAGGATAGGATAAACTTTTGCAACAGGAAAAGTACAAAAAGGTGGGTGCCGCTGAGGAAGGGGGAAGGAACCAGGAGCAGTAAAAGGTATGGGAAATGGGAAGTTCAAACCCCCCTGCCTTCCCCCCTGCCTCCCCCCTGACCTCTTCAAGGTCAGGGAAAAGTCAGGAAATTTTATTTTGAGTCAGAGAAAATTGACATTTTGAAGAAAAGTCAGGGAAAACTGAAATTATAACACCACTGATTTAATACCATTGAAGGCTGGAAGAAACATTTCAGGTTACTGTGATCTCAGTGATTTAAGTCACTGTCAAGGTTGTGATTCGTTGAAAACTTATCAGTCTTAAATAAATGGTGGAAAGGACAGCTGCAAGGGGAGGCTGGAGGCTGCTACTTAATATCTGACATTTTGCATTTATTTGATCAGGGGAAATTTAATTTTATCAGGGAAAAGTTAGGAATAGGGAATTTTGAAAAACTGATGTCTGTGGCAACCACATTAAAAAACTATCTGACTTCCACAGACAACAGTCTACAGCATCATCAACACAACAAGAAAATGCCACCATGCCTTCTAGTGAAAGCAAAGAGTATCCAAAGAATAAGAAAGTGAATGGAAGATATGTTCTCCCGTGGGGTGGGTCACGACTACCTTCGGCACTTGCTGCTTCTAGATGGTTTATGATGTCACCAAACAACAGCAGTTTACCAGGAGGACGACTGAAGGATTTCTTCAATATGACGCCAAGGTTAATATTAATTTTACGGGATGGAAATTATGTCCAATTAAGTACTTTTTTAAATTTATTTTTAATACTGTTTTCACACATTATTAGGCCATTTCCGAGTTGCCTTTTGTCTCTGTTTCAAAACGAGTCCTGGTGCACTTGTAACCATAATTCAAATGAAAATGAGTTTGATTTACATTTGAATGAACTTGTGAGTAAAAAGTTCTCATTTCCATATGAAAGGTTGTGCACTAAGACTCGTTTTGAAACAGAGGTAAAAGGTTCAGGGCCACTCCGTTTATGCCAGAACATTTTAAAGATTCTGTGAGATGTAAAAAAGTTGCCCTGTATTTTTACTGTCAGTAGCTGTACATGTGTGTGTGGGGGGGGGGGGGGGGGGGGGGGGGGGGGGGGATTGGGAAAGGAGTGGGAACCAGAAGTAAGCAAAGCTTTTCTGTAAAACAAAGTGTAAATTTGAGTTTCCTGACTATTCTTCTTGCGGGTTGATCATGTCAAAGTTAAATCAAAGTGTTCACGCTTTTTTGATTCGCACAAACATAGTGTTGGTAATTAGGGCCCAAACGGTGATTTCAGTCATTCGATATGTACTGTTGGGCTGACAAAAATTGTTCACTATTGTAGGAACTAGACCAGACTCTCCCAGTTCTTAAGCCAGACAAAAAGACTTGGATTCTCCTCCAGCGAATAGTATTCAGGTCACCTGGCTTGGCCATGCAACAGTTTTAGTTCAAATGGAAGGAATTAATATTCTCACAGATCCAGTTTTTAGTGACTACTGTGGCGCTGTGCGGACATTTGGAGTCAAAAGATATCGCCCCGTTCCTTGCACGGTAAATGAACTTCCTGATATCGACGCTGTTTGTATCAGCCATAACCACTATGATCACCTTGACTACAACACAGTATGTGACCTTAACAAGAGGTTTGGTGATAAAATCCATTGGTATGTGCCGATGGGGCTTCGTAAATGGATGATGAATTGCGGATGCACAAATGTAGTTGAACTTGAGTGGTGGGAGGAACACTCTCACCCAAAATTTACAGAAGGAAGCGAAGCAGTGAAGTTTGCCTTTACGCCAGCGCAGCATTGGTGTCGCAGAAGACTTAATGATATGAACAAGGTTTTGTGGGGAAGCTGGTCGATTATTGGTCCACAACATAGATTTTTCTTTGCCGCAGATTCTGGTTATTGTCAAATTTTCAAGCAGATTGGGAAGAGGTATGGACCGTTTGATCTGGCAGCGATACCTATTGGAGCATATGAACCAAGGTGTGTCCATTCAAATGTAGCTAAATGTCAAATCCATTCTTCAAAAAATACTGAGAATCAAAGGGACATTACTGTCTCGTATTGGTTAAATTTCCATCAAACCCGACATGATGGCTTTATAATTAGTGAACTGGGCTCCAGATCAAACGGTCAAGTTTGAGTGTAGCTGGCGTCACTGTGTAATGTGTTCTCGAGCAAGACACTTTACTTTCACACAACACCTCTCCACCCAGGAGTATGAATGGGTACTGGCGAATAATGTCAGGGCAACCTGACAAAAAGCTGGGGGGCAAACTAACCTGCGATGGACTGACATATCCCATCCAGGTGAGTAGCGGTACTCCTAGAGTCGCTTCTGTTCATGATGGGGTGGGGCGGGGGGGTAGTGGGGTGGAGAACCCAGGAGTAAAGGGGGTGGTAAGTCTATGGGAGGCAGGAAAAGAGAGGGTGGGAAGCGCGTTACCAAAGGTGGTGGGAACCGGGAGAAATAGGAAAAAAATTCACAATATTTTGAAATAGGAAAAGAACAATGAGACGGGAGCCAATAAGGAAGGAATGGGAATGGCAAGCAGGAAGTTGAGACCCCCAGTTCCCCCCCCCCCCCCCCCCCCCCCCCACACCCCCACCACACACACACACACACACACACACACCACACACACACACACACACACACAACACACACACACACACACACACACACACACACACACACATCCCTTCATGTCATGGAAACCGGCCTGATTAGCTACCTGGCATGTAGACAGATTGTTTTAACCTATTTATTTGTACATTAATTTGACAGAGGGTTGATGTATTTCCAGCATGCTAATCCACAAGAAGCAGTAGCGATTCACCAAGATGTTAACTCTAACTTCTCTTTAGCAATTCACTGGGGAACATTTAATCTGTCTTACGAGGTGTGTGTCTTCCAGTCACTGTTAATCCAAGTCCAGTTCTGTCCCTCTCTCTTGTTACGCACTCTCTCCCCAGAGCATAACTCTGTGTGACATGTTAAGCCAGAGTATGTCCCCTGCACCCCGGGGGGGGGGGGGGGGGCGACTTCCATATAAAAGTGACAGGGGTGATCGTCGGAATTTTGGAAAATAACCCCTAAAAGGTAACCAAACCTCGTTTTGTGGGCCTGGCTCGAATTAATTTTCACCCCTAAGAGGTACCAATTCTAAGACAAAACTAGTTCTTGTCATATTTTTTCCCGCTTAATACCCTAAAAGGTAACGGAAGAACTCTAACGGTAGTCATTTAGATCTTAACACCCTAAGCGGTACCAAACCACGAATTTTTACCCCTAATAGGTACGACGATCACCACTGTCACTTTTATATCGAAGTTCCCCCCCCCCTCGGCCTGCACCTCCTCTAGCAGCGTGAGACAAAAGCTGGAACTCTGTCCTGTGTTTGCAAGCTACACCTCCCCAGCGCCCAACAAAAACAAAAACACTTAAATGAAAGAGGCTATGTCACGCTGTTTTCGGCAATTCTGACTAGTCTTAAAATAGATTATTTAAAAACCACTAGGAAGCCGCAATGAAGTGCGGAAGGTCCAAATTGGACAAGATTGACACGGATTGCGAAAAAGGCTAGCTTGAAAAAACGACGGCTCAACGTTTTTCAAGTTTTAAGTCCATTTGTATGAAACAAAAGTTTTTGGTATTTCATTCACATGTTTGATTTTAGAGCTCGAAAACAAATAATACAATAATACAGGGAAGAATAGCAAAAAATAGCGAACTGAACTGAACGTCCGAAAATTTAATTATCCAAACAAATATATGATACATATGAAAATTAAAATGTTCCGCAAACATTTTTACCTGAGGATGTTTACTTGTGCGATATTTTAATCATTGAACATCCGAAATGTGTTGAAAAAAACGTACGAAGTTTTTTGTCCGACCATAGTTAATAGAGAGAAATGGTTATGAAGTCCGGAAAACTTCAAAGGAGCAAACAAAGAGGCCAAGATTTATGTTGGAAGGTCCATGACCGTGCACATCTTTTGTTTTGTGCTCATACACTATCCATGAATTACGTAACCGAAACGTTTCTATTGGTTAGTTGCTTGAACACACGTAAACCACCTATTGTATTTTGTCAGGTTTTGTGCACGGTCAACACCCAAAATAGCGAACAAAAAACATATAACAAAGAACTTTGCCGGGCTTCATAACCATTTCCCTCTATTAACTATGGTCCGACGTAAAATACTATGTCCGAAAAAAAAAGGTCCCAAAATTGTCGAAGTAAAAACACTTTAGTTTTCTTATGTTGTCATCACTTGGAATCATCGCAACATAGGCATAAGTAAAAAACACAGGAAAAGCAAAATTGTTCGTTTGTTTCAGCAGCAAATTTTGCGTGTCGGAAGCAAGAAAATGTTTTCGAATCAAGTCAAAAACATTTTTGCTTGACGGACGCAAATTTTGCTTCCGAAACATATGTTCCCCAGTTTAGCCACGGAGGAAACAATTTTACTAGTTTACCCACCAGAGGAAGCGATAACCTCGTTCCCAGGGTCTCTCTTCTTCCCGCCAAAAGCATCAGAAAAGAGTCTCTGCCGACTCTGCCCCTTTCTCTCTCTCCCAGGCTTCACCGCGGAGCCTATTCATACTTTTGGCGGGAAGAAGAGAGACCCTGGGAACGAGGTTGGAGGAGCGAAACATTTTTCGTGCTTACCACTAGTCTAGCCACCCAAGAAACATTACAAGAAACAGTGTTTCCTAGTTTAGCCAGGTCCTAGCTTTGTCACGATATTTTAAGCCATTTTTGCGAAGTGCAAAATCACTTTCAAATTGAAGGACAGCCTCAAATAATAGTTTACTAAGGTAGAAAAAACACCAAAGAGGTGATAATAAACCAAACAGGAACAAGGATGGTTGAGGATGGAAAAGATTAAGACGGATTGCGAACGGCGAACTTGAAAAGATTGGCCAATTTTTTCAATATGCGCCATCCGTGACGTATAGCTCCTTTAATTACGAGCAAGCTTTTATAGCCAGTACGTGATCGTATTACACGTGTGGCAGGTTTCCATTGTACTTATATAATATTTCTTTCATTTTAGCATTACCTTGACCCACCAAAGAAGTTAATAGAGTCATTGAATAATAAAGGAATTCCACAAGCAAGGTTCCACACCATAAAACATGGCGAAATTAAAGTTTTAACGAAGGACAAGGAAAGCAACATATAAACCTCAATACAGAGTACACTGTCAAAGCTCCCATAAGCGGACACTCTCGGGAAGCAGAAAAAGTCAGTCCACAACTGGAGCTGGCCGCTTACGGGAATGTGTAAATACAAAGTTTGTGTTAGCTAGAGTTCAAACGGGGTTTTGTCAAGGTGGCCGTAAGTAGAGCTGTCCGCTTATGAGAGTGTCCGCTCAGAGAGCTTCGACTGTATCACAGTGCATCGTTAAATCTCCAGGCTATCGGAGACGGCTGAAAATCAGGCTCATTCCGCCTATCTAGAAATTCTGTAAATTTTTCACATATGATAGCATAGCGAATATAGAATAGGGATAGAATATGGAAAATAAAATAATTATAATTATAACTTTACAAAATTAATTAACGTATGTTGTAGAAAAGGAAGCAGTTTTATATTCAACTAATAAAATGGACTCGGGATGCTTGAAGTCTCGTTTCAGAGAGGTCGGATTTTACAAAGTTTTAGCCTGCGTAGCAAGCGTTCCTGTACGAACGAAGAGCTTTTTCCGCTGTACAAACGAAGAGCTTTTTCCGCGATCGAAGAGCTTTTTCTGCATTTTGGCCGCGCGAAAATTGGGGCGAGAGCAAAAAAGACGCTCTCTCCCCAATTTTCGTGCAGCCAGAATGCAGCTAAAAAGCTCTTCGATCGCAGAAAAAGCTCTTCGTTCGTACAGAAACGCTTGCTTCGCAGGCTAACAAAGTTTTGGGGGAGCATGCTAAACATTTCAGAAATCTCCGGCTAGACTGATGATCTTTATAGAGAAGTATTACCCCATACATGGGTCTCTTCCAATATAATTTTTTGAAATCTATTTTTAACTTTCACTCCATAGCTGAGCTATTTTAAGAGCGCTACCTGATTGGTCAGTTCGAATAACGTGATGTCGGAGCCTCGATCAGAAGGAAATAAAAATAACTTTCACAACTTAGCGCGAAACAATTGAGTATAATCAATAGAATTCAATCAATTATCATGGAGCACGGGGAATCTTTCTCTTAAATTATCTTCTCTTGTTAAAAGTCAAATATTTATATGCGAAAAAAAAACTAATTGTAATAACTGTTACGCTTCAATGTTTCTCAAATCGTGAATCATAAACTACAGTCGCGCTACTACATGGTAATTTTTGATGGCCTCTTCGTATGACGGTGGAGCATCTTCTCCATACTGTACTCTCCTTTCTTCATTGTATGGCGAAGAAGCACTTGGAGGCAACGAAGAAGGATATCCGATCACAGTTGCGCTGGAAACATCACTTTCTGCCTGCTGCGTGCGGTCCTTGACTGATTCTGCCTGTTGTGGCCTCCTCGCTTCTCCTGATGGGGACAACTGCGGTGCACTTGGAGCTAAACGCTCCAGTTGGATCACTGTGTGGTCATTATGAGGTGAAGCAGCTGTATTCACCGATTGCAGTTCAGACGCCTGGGATGTTGTTGGTACCGTTGTGCCGCCTGCTCGGTGATTTTGCGGCGCGGGCGGCAGCGGTGGCGTATATCCATACCTTCTCTGCCTTCTTCTCTCCTCCATGTTTTTCAACTTGACAGTACAGTAAACTAAACAGGGAAACACTACTACCGGGATTAATATAGGAAGCAATATACTTAGTAATTGATCTACATCTCGCCTGTCTTGGTTCTTGGTGCTCTGATCGCGGAGAGAAGTCCGCGTACGGCAGAGACTCCTGTAGCAGATTTCACCTTCCTCGCAATTGCTGCTCGAGCCAACCTTGCATCCGTACTTTCTTGGAGTTGGGATGTATGGGCGAGTAGTTGGGTTTTCAGTTGGTGTGTCGCAGCGACCAATAGTGTTACATATCTCGCGATACGGACAGTCATCATTCGACATACACGAGCATCTGAAATCATCATAGTGTACTGCATAGCACCGTTGGTTGCAACATTGATATCGAATGTTTGTACTCGAGCTCGTGTCAGAACAATCATGATCTATAACACAGCTACTTGAGTGGACAATGCAGGTGCAACACAAGGCCAGAACCAGCCAGAACAACGAAATGTACATGATCAGGTCTTCGAATCGTTTACAACACGAAGTCAACCCGGTACATCACGTACCAGAATATGAATAAATCAATTTGAATTCAACCCCACTTTATAGTGTCACTTCATTTCCGTACGACATAACATAACCGCATTTCCCTTAAATAAATTGGACGTCACTGGGAGTGGGTGTGCATGCTAGCTAAGCCTGTTCTTTTTTCTTTTTTACTCGTCACGCAATCTTTTTGCTCATACCGGCTGAGACCAAGGAGGCTATATCTAGTGGCGTACGTGAAGATAGTGGAATTTCCCGTTTCCTCATAGCTTGGTCAAACTTGGAATGTCTGTAACGTGAGGGAATACAAAATATTTCCTGCAATTTAGAAAATGCTGGCTTAGCTGCAAAGCGGCTATAACTTGATACAACAAATAACTGTAAAAGCGCCTCACTCTCTATTAACATACCCTCCTCCTCTCTGATAAGCCCCCCTTTGGAAGACAAATTTTGTAATAAGCCCCCCCCCCCCCCCCGCCCTATTTATTACGAAACCATAGACAAACGTCAAAATTACACTGTAGGCTATACTGCGAAACTGAAGTTGAGAGTATTAACGTGATACACAGGAGCCGTTATGTGTTATGCTTTTAATTAGTGCTGCAAATAAATGTTGGAAAATTCCACGAAATTTATTATTTGGAATAAGCCCACCCCCCCCCCCCTCTCGATTAAGCCCCTCTCTCTAATAAGCCCCCCCCCCCCCCCCCTTCTTGAAGCTTTAGTACAATATCCCAGTCACATTATGAATGTCAAGCGTGACAGCTGTCTTAGCACATTTCAGCAAGCTGAGTGTGACGTATTTCCAGCTATTCATCCTCGCTTCTGTTTTGCTCAGTCTTGTTGGAAAAGAAGTGGGTTTTTTTGTGCCATGCTAGCTAATTTATTTCCTTCGTATGGAAATTTAATACAGTGATATTATAAGATAGGTAGCGAACGCTTCGCTCGCGGACCCGAGCCGAGAAGACGCGACATCGGAATTCAAATACGTCATTGTGTGTCAATTTTCGGTTAGTTTCTGTTGTAGTGCGTGCCTCAGCTCACGTCAAGCCCGAGCCGGTATTTCAGAATTTATTTATTTATTTCATCTTATTTTTCTACTGTCAATCCTTGTTATCTGTCATACGTATTTCCGTTATTTCGCAAAAAATGTGACTCTAGAAACACGTATTACAATGTAAATTTTCCTCATGGTACCTGAAGAAGGCTGGTGTAGCCAGCCGAAATATAGTTACTTTAATAGCTTAGTTACTTACTTACTTTAGTACTCAAAACGTCTAAATCTAAATTGTATCAAACAAATGCCCAATCATCGGTGAACAAGTTATGATAATCTTCGTGACATAATAGGGTTACCATAGCAACAGTATAACCTGTCAAAAAACACCCTTCATTTTAGCTTTAAGTGCTAATAACTCAAAAACGAGCCACGGTTTAAATAAATATTCGGCCCAAAAAGTCAGTATACTTTCACTTATTATAAGCGGATTATTTAGATCACTAGTTTGATCCAAACGTACACCAGCAGGATTGTCGTCCACGGTTGCTTGCTTGAAAATTTCGTCTATGGCAATGCTTTTTTTTTTGTATATATATTTTCTATGTAGCGGAAAAGTGACGCACAAGAATATCTGCAAAGGGGAGGTGGGAGGTGCGCGAAGGCCTTTTAGGGTTTGAAATGAGTGATTTGGGGACTTTTGGGGTTAGGAAATTCTCTGGCGGATTTTTTTATTGGGGTAGAAAGATATTGGACAGGGACTTTTATAAGGGTTATTATGTCAAATAACTGTTAAAATTCATAGGAAGCAGTATAAAGCTCGTTTTTTTTTAAATTATTTTATATAATAAGAGAAAACAACGTGGTCGTTTGTGGTTTCCCTGATCAAAAATGGTGTCGCTTGAAAAAATGTAAAAGTGATCACCAGACGTACGACACTAAGAGCCTGTTTATATGGAGAAAGTTGTCCCTGGTAGGAGAGTTACCCTTCACACCGAGCCACCCGGGCGAGAGAACTTTTCATACATTTCTTTAAATTAGCAGCGCAAACCGTTTACATGAGAAATCGCAAGGTTGGCTCGTGGGGCAGGGTAACCTTGGGTGGAGGGTTAACTCGCTTTGAAGGTAGGGTGACCGTGGGGGCGGGCCAACTTTTTCCATATAAAACACTTTGGCTATTGTTGTTTCACCTACCAGGGACAAGTCGGGACATATAGAGCATGCGCGAACCCGAGAGGGCCAAGTTTTGGCTCGGTCACAGCGAGCGGACAAACTTTTTTCATATAAAACGCTCGGTAAAAGATGGCTCGGGGGGAGGCGTAACCCTCCTACCAGGGACAACTTCTCTCCATGTAAATAGGCCCTAAAAGTCGTTTCGTCAGCCGGGCCGTGCGTTGTCTGACACACTTTTATGTTGTCTTTGGCCAATTTTCTCTAAATTCTCTTCTCTAAAGAGTATAAAGAGAAGCGCGATAAAATTACGTATGTATGAATCGAAAGTACAATTTTATGTAAATTGGAATATAGAAAATTTCGGTTTTCTGGTTGCGAATCAAGGTAAACTCCAGAGTATACAGCTGTTTCGAGAAAGGTTGTCGGAAAAAAGCGCACGCGAACAATCCCGAAGGTAATCTGGGATATGATCAATAATTTTAATAAATCAAACAAATACATCAAACCCGCTATGCCTACTTCAGTTTTAGCACTCGCAAAACATACGTCCATGGCGTCTCTTGCCATTTTCTCAGATTTACCTGAAATGCTGAAGTCCAAGGGACTGTGAACTTAAAACTACCCACAATACCTTTCGGGATTGTCGCGTGCGCTTTTTTCCGACAACCTTTCTAGAAACAGCTGTATAGCTTGACTTCACAAACGCTTTTCGAGTCTCAAGAATGCAGGAAATGGCGTTTTAGAGGGAAAATAAAAAAAATTGCCTGGGGGAGCTAAAAAAAATATTATTAATATTGACGTTTCAGGAATAAACCCTCCATCAGTGTGAAAAGAAAACGTTTGTGTCCACGCGTGACTTATTGAACTCCTTTGAATTTGACAATGCCAGTTCTACAACAGCCAGAACAGCCCCCTAAAACCCAATACGCAATCCACCGTACGGAAAAAGATGGCGACTGGTACATTTACCCATAATTCTTAGCGCACCAAAAACCCTAAAAATGCTCATAAAAAACACACAGAAAAAGTTCCAAAAACTTCAAATCTAGCGTACACAATGTTGTTAGTACAGGCAGGGACGAATTTCGCAAAAGATATGGCTTTCTATGTGCCTATTGGCTGTGTTAGGTTTCGCAGGGTATTGTGGTTAAAATTTACAGCCGCCATCTTTTTCCATGCGGTGGATTGTTTATTAAGCATAACGGTATATAGCCAAACTATTATAATTATTATTCACACTTTAGACAATGTAAATTAACAACAATTGACTTTATTATTTAATAAACACTAAGTGCCAGAGTGTATTTCTGTTTGTTTGGACTGAGTTGTAGTTATTTGATCTCTTGTACAAGGTTTCAATCTCTTCCTTTGTGAACATGCGGAATTTCTTATCTGGTGTGGCAGTTCCAAGCTGAAATCACAAGATCAAACAATGTTAGCTCAAAATATCAAATCTCCTAACTGATTGTCCAGTGGCGGATCCAGAGGGAGGGTCAGGGGTCCGGACCCCCATCCCCCTATCAGACCTGAGGATTTTTGCTTTCTCCATTATTCATAGCAAACACCCCCCCCCCCCCCCCCCCTCCACGCCTTTTAGTAATAATTAAGTACCAGCCGTCTACTTCCAAAAATTCTCCTTCTACTTTGCATTTTTGGGGAAACCCTGGGACCCCCCCCCCCCCCCCCTATAAAAAATTTCTGGATCCACCCCTGTTGTCCTGAGAATTTGGTCCCGGAGGGAGGGGGTGGGAGTACCCCTACCTCTGCATTCAAAGATTCAGTATTATAAGCCACAAAGGGTATGGTTTTTTAGCCGTTTTGGTATGAAAACGGGTATAGATTTTTTGGTCTCAAATTGGGTATTTTTTGCTTGCTTGTCTGAAAATGGGTATTTTAGGTGACTCTTTCAAACTGCTGTTTTATATGAATAGCTATTAAGTGGGGAGGGAAGGGGAGGGTAGGGAAGTGTATGGGAGGCAGGAGAAGAGAGAGCAGGAAGCGGGATTCTTAAGGCGGGGAGACCTGGAGAAATAGGAAATTTTTTGCAACATTGTATAGATATTTTTTCATTAAAATATAGACTGAAAATTTTGTGCGCTCTGATTGGTTAAAAACCATGTTTTATCAGAGTATAAAACATAGAAAAAGCGTGTTTTATCGTTTCGCGCGCGTAAATCTATATTTTAAAGCACATAAAGAAGCCAAAACCATGTATTATACTGTCATAAAACACGACGGGAATTTGAGAACACTTGAGAAATTTAGAAAACACTCGCCTGCGGCTCGTGTTTTCTAAATTTCTCTCTCGTGTTCTCAAATTCCCGTCGGTGTTTTATGACAGTATAATACATGGTTTTGGCTTCTTTATTTGTTAAATAGAAAAAGCACAAAGAGGCAGGAACTATAATAGAAGGGGCAGTAATGGGGGTACAAGGTACGGAAGCTCAGACCCCCTGTCCTCCCCCCTATTAACTTACCTCTACATTTGTGGCATTGAGTTTCTCTTCCATGACTTGCTTGAGTATTGTTAGAGATGATTTACAAGCTTCTCTCAGTGTCATGGACTGTAACAGGATAATCACATGGAAATTATTGATAACAAGACACTGAAATACCACTGCGCAAATTTACTTCTGCTTATTTATTGACCATTGTACTTACAATCATGTGATAACCTGTCTTATAGACTGGAATAAAGCTGTTAAATATCATTATTTCCTCTGTTTAGCCCCCTCCCTCTGATAAGCCCCCCCCCCCCCCATTCAGGGTAAAAGTATTAAATAGCCCCCTCCCTCTATTGAGCCCTCCCCACACCTGAGTTTTTGAATCAATGCTGTCTGTAATGGTGGCCACAATTGTTATCTCGGAACACCAGTTATTGACTTATGTAAATAAGCGAACATTAGGTAGAGTAAGCAAGATAACACACAAGATATTGTTTAATATCTCAGTGTCAATGTTATAATGCATGCAAGCTTGTATTGATGGGAGTTCTTTTGTTAAAAATTGGAAATATTGAATAATCCCCTCCCTCTATTATGCCCCCTTCTAATAAGCCCCCCTTTATGAGACCTACAGTAAGAGAGATACGGTAGAGAATACGGTAAGTTGACTTGTTTCATTACCTTGTGATAAACCTCTTCTAATGCCTGTTGCGCACCTTCTGATCCAGACCCTACAAGTTGTTTAACAAATAATAATATTATTATTCCATGGATGGAGATCCAAAGATTAAACCTTCAATCCTAGCCTGCGAATACAGCTGCCTTCCATCACGCCCCACTTGCAGTGTCCTGCGGGTGGTGGCTGTATTCGCAGGCTACTTCAATCCAAGTTCTCAAATATTCAAAACTTGGTTCGCTCAGGGTCTCGATAAAAAAGTGGTCATGAGTCATGTACAGGTACTGGTGCTCAGCTGTATTGTGACAAAATTACCAAGAAAGTAAATTCTGGATTCAAGGCCAGGGTCATTGTGTTGTGTTCTTGGGCAGACATTTTACTATCACAGTGCCTCTCTCCACCCAGGAGTATAAATGGGTACAGGCAAACTGTCAGGACAACCTGACAAAATGCTGAGGGGTACGTATTAAACCTGCGATGGATGGACTATCATCCCATCCAGGGGGAGCAGCAATACTCCTAGTCGCTTCATGCTATGGAAACCAGGATAAGCTCTGGTGATACAGTATGTGCAGACTTGCATTGATTCGCACATGACACAAGGTACAATTGGTTACATTTATTGCTTTCCAACTGGCCACAATTTAGAAACTCATTTTTGTAAAGGAAATAGGAGAGTATCCATAAAACTTAACTAAGGTGAAAATGCCACTCAGTGGCGGATCCAGGGGGAGGGTCTGGGGGATCCGGACCCCCCTATCAGACCTTAGGGTTTTTTGCTTTCTCTATTATCCACAGCAAAACCATCTCCAGAATCCACCAAAATGCACTTTTCAGAGCCTAAAATCTCAATTTTTTCTGTGGGAGGCCCACAAACACCCCCCTTCACACGTTTACTACAGCCGTATTCTTCCAAAAACTTTCCTTCAATCTACTTCACATTTTCGGGAAAACCCCGGGACCCCCCCATCAAAAAATCCCGGATCCGCCTCTGACACTGCTGGTCAACAAAATCTTTAACTTGGACCAGGGTTTGTAATCTTATTCACCAACAATTTTCCAGAACTTTTCCTGGACATTTCCAGGATTCCTGTAGATTTTCCAGTTTCCAAATGTACAAGCTGATAATTGTTCTTCATCACATCCTTTTCGCATCTTGTGAGAATTTCCTCTACCGAGTAAGTTTATTTTGTTACCGTTCTTTTTTCGCGGACTTTCCAGAACCTGTTAAAAAAATCACTTGTTTTCCCGGACGTTCCAGTTCTGCAAACTGCCAGCAAAAACTTCCAGGATTTCAAGGACCCGTACAAACCCTGTTGGACTAACATGAACTGAAATTTGAATTTAGAGACATTATGTACTTTATCCAGGATTATGAAACAATATTTGATTTCACTATACCTATAGCTTTTGCATCGTATTGGAAAAATGTACCAGAGGGATCCAAGTGATAACTAAATGAGAGAAAAACATGTGTCATAATATTAACCCTTTCACTCCCAAGAGTGCTAAGTTCAAAACTGAGGGGAAAATCTTTAATTTCGTTTTGCATTATTGTCAAAAACAAACAACACCACATGAAAGTACTGCGCAATAGCTTTCATTTGAATGGTCGCACATTAGGGTTTTATCCACAGACTCAAAAGGTGCAACCACATTTATTGACTCAAGGTTAATTGATTCTGGGAGTGAAAGGGTTAAAAAGTCAATTTGTTAAAATAAAGCGGTTTTAAATTGAGTATCAATAGTAATCCAGACTTGCTATACAGCACATTGGCTTGCATTTCATGGGAGAGTAGTGGCCTGATGGTTAGCTCGTTCGACTCCGGATCAAGTGGTCCGGGTTTGAGCCCTGGCCGGGGTCATTGTGTTGTGTTCTTGGGCAAGACACTTTACTCTCACAGTGTCTCTGAGTCTCTCCACCCAGGGCCTGGTTGTTCAAAGGGCGGATTTAACACTATCCACCAAATAACAATATAAATCACTATCCAACAGATAGCGTAGTTTGTTTTGTTAACACTTACAGTTTATTGTATCCACTGGATAGCGATTTATCTGGTGGATAGTGTTATCCACCCTTTGGACAACTGAGGCCAGGAGTATAAATGGGTACTGGCGACAAAATGCAGGGGGGTAACCTGCAATGGATTAGTATCACATCCAGGGGGAGTAGCAATACTCCTAGTCGGCTTCATGCTACAGAAACCTGGATAAGGTCTGAAAGTGTGGGCCAGTTGTAGGCCCGAGTGCGGCTTTACGTTTTTTACAATAATTATCATTGTATTTCAAATAAATTCTTACAGTTGAGGTCCTTTGACATCCACTCCTCCAAAGAGCAAGGCAACTCCAAAAGGACGACTCTGGTGAAAAAATGATATTTACAATGTAAGTTCATTTTTTTTAGTGATTCCCGATGACACTTACATGGTTCAAAGAAAGACACAGGCCTAACAATAAAAATATTTCCTCACCATAGCTCCTTCTCTGCGGTCGTCATCTCCAAACTCAAGCGCAAGGTTGATACCGCTTGTGTGACGCTCTCTACACTCATCTGTTCATTGTACGTGAACCAGTGATTCTACAAGACATACAATAATATTACATTTTTATAATACAATCAATCATGTAATTTCACACATCTTTATCTGCTAAAGTCTTGGTCACAGATTTTTAAACAAAAAGACTTCTTGGCTCTGCGAACATCTTGGATTTAGCTTTATTTTATTTTTTTTTATTTTTTTATTTTTTATTTATTTTTTTATTTTTTTTTATTATTATTTTTTTTTTATTTTTTTTTTTTATTTAGCTTTATACACCCCATTTGCATGATACTTCTCTACTAAATTTTGCGAGACGCAGTGACCAAATGGTTAGCATGTTGAACTCCAGATCTATCGAGTGGCCCAGGTTTCGAGTGCTGGCCGAAGTCATTGCATTAATTGTGTTCTTGGGCAACACACTTAAAGGAACACTGTCCTAATTTTAGCATGATTTTTGGAAGCTCAGAAACATATCTAGATCATAGGAAGTTGATCAATAATGGTTTGATTCTGTAGAATAACACTCGACAAATGACTGGAACCCATTAGGAAGTGAGGATGATGAACGACAGCGAGGATGGAAATGGATTGCAATATGGATTTTTGAAAAAACGTCAGGATGTCAGTTTTTCAAACTTTCAAATTTGGCTCGGAAATCTTTGAAATTTGGCCTGAGTGTGGTTTTACCTATTTTTTTTATCTACTAAATGACAAAGCATTCATTACCTGTGCTTCTACTCGCGCCTTATCCACCATTGTTCTGGAGTCAGCTATTAGACCACTCATAGCACAACCTTAAAAAATAATCATTTCAAAATAATATAAATCACCGAAAACAGGAAACAGGAGCATATCACCCCGGAGCCTCTATCTGTACTGATTAATGACAACAGCATAGTTACACCTTGGGCTATTTTTAGAATCATTCTCCCGCGAAAAGATTTCCGTGTACATCCGCGGACAATAGTGATAATTCGTAGTAACGACATTCCGCCGTTCTAGTTTTATTCCACGTTCCTCTCGTCCATTCTCGGTTTTATTTTTAATCCGAAACATGAATGACAACCTCGTCCTCGTGCTCGCAACGGGTGATTTTCGCGGCAAAAGTAATTCTAAAAATAGCTTAAGGTCTAACTATGCTATGTCATAGGGCCAATAAGGGAGATAGAGGCTCCAGGGTGATATGCTCCTGCCGAAAATAATTTTACAAGAGTATGTGTGCTTGACTGTACCAACTGTACCATTACCTACGTGACTGTCAATTTCCACGATCTTTTCAACACTTGCTGGTTCCATAAGCGGAGATGTGATTCTTTTTTCTACAGCGAGCACTACACCCTCTGATGTCTGTATGCCAATTGCAGTTGATCCAAGCTGCAAGAACAAAACGAGATTATTATCAATGTACAGTGATCTTGACATAAAAACACCAAACAGAGACTGCTGGCAAAGTGTTGTTGATACCCTTTGCTCCACTTGGAGCCTAAAAGACGGACAGATGGATGGACAGACAGACTAACTGACTGCTGGATGGATGGACAGACTGACTGACTGTTGGACTGATTGACTGACAGACAGATAGACAGACAGATTGACTGACTGACTGACAGACAGTCTGTCTGACTGACTGACTGATTGTCAGACTGTTTGACTGATTCGCTGATCCACTGGCTGATTATCGGATTGTTTGACTGATTGATCAACTAATTGACTGACTAAGAAAACTGATTGATGGGAAGACAGACGGAGTGAAGGAATTATTGACTGACTGATTGACTGACCAACTGACTGATCAACTAATTAATAATAATTAACTGACTGATGGGCAGACAGACAGACAGAGTGACTGAATAATAATTGACTGTCTGTCTATCTGACTGACTTACTGACTGCCAATGAGAGTCAATGAGAGTTGCTCAGAGCCCGTCAGTGTTTCAGGCCAAACAAGAGTGAAAGTTTGAACTCTCAACAACTCTCATCCTTGTTTGGCCCGGACTGTATATGACACCATATACATACAAATTATATGAGTAAAAGAATGACTTACTTTAATGGCTTCTATTGCATATTCTACTTGAAAAAGACGTCCCTCTGGTGAAAAGGTATTTACACCTCTAAAACAAATTAATAAAGACTCGATCAATCTGCGAATAAAATTTAATTTTTACCCACAAAATAACAGAACAACGTACGTTACCACTTGGTAATTAATTTGTTAAGAATCATGAATAATGTCACTAACCTGTCATATTCTGATCTTGTGAGAAACATTATGAATACTTCAACAATTCACTTTAGACGATCCTTGATCCACAGTTACAATAATAAACTGAATTTCAGTTTGCCACGAGGATCAAAACTGTCAAAAATTGAACATGTACAAGAAAGTATGAGTTTTGTTCCCACTGTTTAAACAAAATAAATCGATAGCGGTAGCTATATTTTCACCATTTAAGGAACTTACGGTATGCAATGAGCTTGAAATCCAAAATGCAGAAACTCACAGTGACAAAATCAACAATATTTTGCGAAAATTTCTGTCCCAAAGAGCTTATGGAGAATGAGAGTGCAGGTTTCTTGTGAGCCTGTCATCAGTATTGTCAGCGTTTTACCACAAAAATGCATGCTCAGTATAATTTCATACCCATTCCTCTCTCGGCTTTATCGATTCTCTTCTTGCGTTTTCAACATGGCGTCGCCTATCGCCTTTCGTTTTGGAGTGAAAAACGCCGGTAGATTAGCGAATTTCCTTTCTTTAACACCAAAGGTATGTCTTCAACATGCAGTAGTTACTAATTTTCAAGTTTGTGCTGTGGTTTTTGGATAAACGCTGCCTTCTTTTTGGTGAAACGATTACAAATTGGTTGCACTTTTTGCAGGGTAAAACCGGCGTATTGGCCTGCAAACGGTATGGATCAACAGCGCTTTCATACGAAACAGGTAAGGGATAATTATGTCGATAAAATAAAACCATTTTCTATTAATCTGTTTTTGTTGTGGTATTAAATGTACAAATATACAAATTGTGCATGTAGGTGGTATTTCATATTTCCCAGGACGATTTCATCATGAATTGTCCACTCGGTCCAATTACCATTACATATGCATGTTTGCCTTTGTGGCTCTGTATCTGTTTACATGATTCCACTTCAGAATTTTAAAATAAAAGAAAATAAAAAACTTTATTTAAGTGTCAGAGGATTTAGCACTGCTGCACTAATTGTGGAAACTGTAAATCGACAAACAAATATTGAACATAAACTTGTTAAGAATCCCAACTGGTGGGAGGCTATTATAAACCAGTTGGCTATTTGCAATCTGGGCTGAGGAGTTGAACATGGGAACTACTGAGAACAGATCGGGACCTCCAGATTTCAAATCCAATGCCCAGCTAAACCACTCAGCCATGCCGCCGCCATATAGAATTCCGTACCAGTACAGGTCATACGGTCGAACCTCCCATTTAAGCAAACACCCGAACCAGAAAAAGTGGCTGTTTAGGAGAGGTGTCGTTTATGGGAGGTTAAAAAGGTCATGTTTGTATGCGGCTTGAATCATGACTGAGTGACCACTCATGGGAGGTGTCCGTATGCGGACTGCTACACTTCAGCCTGTATGAAGCATCTCTGTATACATTTCATATGGGTATGCAAATTAATATGGGTATGCAAATATGGGTATACATTTCATATCCATGGGTATGCAAATTCATACCAGAATTTCATACCAGTTAAAGTATTGTAAAGTATTGTAATTGCCAGAATTGTAGTACAGTGGAACCCGCGTTACGACCACCTTGTTAATACGACCACCTCGTTAATACGACCACTTTCTTTTGTCCTGAACTGAAGTTCTCTCAGTCATTTTCTTATTTAAGAACCCCTTAATACGACCACCCCGTTAATGCGACCAGATTTAATTGCTGGCCCATTGGTGGTCGGATTAACGGGGTTCCACTAAGATGTTTTTATATTCTTTCTTCTGTTACAGTCTTTATACAATGTACCTGAGACTAAAGTTACCACCCTTGCAAATGGTTTAAGGGTTGCTACTGAAGATTCCGGGCTTTCCACAGCTACGGTATGTATTTATGTAATCTTTTTTTTATTCATCACGCCACCATATGGCTCAGCTAACACAATTCTACAGAAAATAGTCCTGCTGTTGAATCATTCAATGTTTGCTGGTGAATGGCAAATTTGATGACAAATAATTAACAATTATCCTGCGAAATTGTGCGGAATTTCGCCTCAGTGATACTTAGCTGTTGAGGCTGTAGCTCGAGTTGGCTAAAATCAGACAATATTCCGCAAGATTGAGCGGGATAATTGTTTTATTATTCAACAAATTGTCAACAAGGCTAGATATACTGTGATTGTACAACCTCAAACTCAGAAGCGCTTTGCAAGATGTCCAACTTGTTGAGCACACTTCCAAATATGGCAAACACATATACCGCAGAATATCTCTTTTGTACAGATGATAGTTAACAAGGGCATCTTGACCATATATGGGCATTGTGACAATTTGTTGAATAAACATGTTATCACACCAATAATTATTGTTGCTACTTCGATGCAAACAGCTCTATCAACCGCAGTATAGGTTCAACATTGCTGTAAGTGCAAGTTACTACACAGTCATTTTCAAACACACATGATCCGTACAGTAGGTGGAACCTGTGTCTGGATGCGTCCAAACATTTTGTATTCTTTTTTTTTCAGGTGGGTCTTTGGATTGATGCAGGAAGCAGATTTGAAACAGAAAAGAATAATGGAGTTGCACATTTTCTTGAACATATGGCATTCAAGGTTCGTCCTTCTTTACCTTCCCCCCCCCCCCCCCCTCTCTTTCCATCCCTCCCTTCCTCTCTCCCTAACCCTAACCCTCATCCCTTACTTTCTTCCATCCCCCCAACCTGACCTCCTTTCCTTCCTTCCTTCCTACCTTCCTGTCTTACTCTTTGTTTCACTGACATTGTTGTTTGTTTTTGCCATCTTCATAAAAATTCTACTTCCAAAATGTACCTTTTAATGTACAACGATTACTGTGATGATCATTTCCTCACTTGTACATTTTCAGTTGTTTTCTGGAAAACAATCCCGTACAATATAGAAAAAAAAAGCTGTTTGTAGACATGTGTAAATGGACCTGTAGCTCAGTGGTAGAGCATTCGACCAGTGTGCAGAAGGTCATAGGTTCAACTCCTGTTGGGAGAACTCCGAAAATATTTTTTTTCCGAGTAGCTTGTGTCACTGACTGATAAACATCACTCTGAACATTTTGTTTGCAGGGAACAAAGAATCGTTCACAGATGGATCTAGAGCTGGAGGTGGAGAACATGGGAGCACATCTGAATGCTTACACCTCCCGAGAACAAACAGTGTACTATGCTAAGGTGTTCAGCCAAGACATTCATAAAGGTAAGCTCCAGATCTGAATTCTCAATACTGATCGCCATACATTTGTATTGATGTTAGTTCTGAGAATTTGGTGGTACGTCAAGACAATATTCAATTTCTAGTACTGTGCCTTTCAATAACATGTTAACACCTACCACGAGAGGGGGGGTACTCAACCCAAGTTTGAGTAGGGGTGTGCCGCTCAGGCTGTCAAACCCTGACCCTGTTTATGACAAATAATTATTTTATCTTCCTCTACCCTGTTAAACTGTAGGTGTTTATTATTTTGAACATTTGATTCCTGACAGTAATCTGTTGTCATATCGTTTTCAATGGACACGAAAATGTCGGGGAAAATATTTCCTGGTAACTGAAGGGCACCCAAGTACCCTGTCTATGACAGCATCAAGTCAAAAACCCATACCCTGTTTATGAACCTAGGTCGAAAACCCATGCCCTGTTAGGTGGCACACCCCTGTATAGGCTATATTTGGGAGTACCCCCTCCCCCCTCCCCCCGGGACACCTGCATCACTATGACAAACACCCCAAACAGGAACAAGGATGGTTGAGGATGGAGAATATTAAGATGGATTGCGAATAAGATGCACCATCCGTGACGTAGCTCCTTAAAGTAATCAATTTTTATGTATATTCACAGCTGTGGACATCCTAGCAGACATTATTCAGAATTCAACTCTTGGTGAGGCGGAAATTGAACGAGAGAGAGGTGTAATCCTCCGTGAAATGCAGGAAGTTGACACACAGCTAGAGGAAGTAGTGTTTGATCATCTTCATGCCACAGCCTACCAGGGTACCGCTCTTGGAAGGACAATTCTAGGCCCTACACATAATGTCAAGTAAGTGACAATGCATGAGGCTCATTGAAAGTGTTTAAAAAAAATACTGTATTTAACCAAGCCCTAGGATTTCACGGTAATGACCGTTTCTGGTACCCTGTTGTTACCGCGTTCGAGAAATAATGGAACCAAAAAAACGTTTCCCATTGACATTATTCAAACTTACCAATCAAAATTCATTAAATTTTGATATGAGTTTTTTTCCACTCTGATTCTCAACTAGTAGAGTAATATTATTATTTGGTTATGACTCTGGTTATATACGAAACTGAAGTGAAACGCTGTTTTCCATCACTCATCCGCCGCCTTGTATCGTTCCCAAAGTGAATTGCACGGTACTGGTAGCGCACCTGTTTGATTTCTTCTGCCATCTTGATTTCTACATATGAGTTTTCGCAGAACCAAAAAATATTACAGATGGGTTCCCATGATCTCTGGGCACGGAACCGTGCCAGGTTACCCATTTACCCCTGAGTGAAGAGAGACAAAATGCTTGGGGTTTACCTGCAATGGACTAGCATCCCATCCAGAAGGAGAACCAATACTCCTAGTCGTTTCATGCAACAGAAGTCAGAGTTAAGCACTGGCACTGATGATCTATCTGGCTCTACTGATCCACTGGATTGGAGTTAGTGCTTATAGGTAAAGGTAAAGCTGCACACGGGCATTGAAATTGGCCCACACTGCCGGAGCTTATCCCAGTTTCCTTAGCATGAAGCCGACTAGGAGTATTGCTACTCCCTCTGGATGGGATACTGGTCCATCATAGGTTAACCCCAGCATTTTCTTGCTGGTACCCATTTTATACTCCTGGGTGGAGAGAGGCACTGTGAGAGTATAGTGTCTTGCCCAAGAACGTGCAGCACAATGACTCTGGCCAGTGCTTGAACCTGGGCCGCTCGATCCAGAGTCCAACGCGCTAACCGTTAGGTCACCGCGTCTCACTTAGTGCCTATAGCTGGCAGCTAAATACACCAGTAGCGACATCCTTTTCACAGATTATCAATGAAAGTATAATTTTGACTTGTTGTGTTTATTTTTCACAGGACCATAACTCGTGATGATCTTGTAGAATACATCAACAAACACTACAGTGCTCCAAGAATTGTTCTTGCAGCTGCTGGAGGTAAATTGATTATTCTCTTTACTACCATCCATACCTCTTAATACTGTCGATCCCCAAAACCCGTAACACCTGTTAAGACTGAGTTCATTTGATTTTGGCTTGATGTTGCGCTGATGGTACGGGTGAAATGTTAAAACCAACGGGTGGTTCAAAACTTAATGACAGCCTTGCCACGGACAAAGGTTAAAATTAAGCCAGCTTCACGCACTGTTGGTTTCATTCTGCAGTGCCAAAAATACTCATCATGTGAAACTATTTTTGTCGCTCGCACAACCACTAAAGTGAACTGTCAAAGAAGAAAATTTTACCCGCAACCTTAGCATTGTTGGCACTCAGAACAGGCAGAATTTTCTTCCTAAGAAAATATTTTCCTACATGTAGTAAAAGACAGGGTTTTTCTTGGAAAGAAAATTTTACCTGCACTGGATGACAACATTGCTATGATTCACGGTTGTGGGTACATGTACATGTAGACGTTTTCTTCATTGACAATTTGACTTTGGCGGTTGCGCAAGCCACAACAGTAGTATCACATGATGGGTTTTTTGAAACCACGGAATGAAACCAAGGGTGCGTGAAGCGGACTGAATTTTAACCTTTGTCCACAGTCATCTGGGATCAATAGTATATAAAAACATTCGGAGAATTGGGTTTTACTTCAGGATTGCTTTCCTGAGCTGATCAGGCTCTTAATTCTCACGACCTGCTTACTTGATTTTGTTATTAAAAGTAAAAAGAAGTTAGGGATTGATCACACTGTTTTTTTGGTGGTGTCCCTGTATTTAGGTGTTGATCATGATGCACTAGTCAAGCTTGCAGAACAAAATTTAATGGTTTGAGATCAACATATGAGTCACAAGATGTGTTACAACCATGCAGATATACTGGCAGCGAGGTTAGTACAGTACATGTACAGTGTAGTATCATCGTCATCATCATCATTTGTCCTTTATGCGCCAGCATAAGATAGGGTGCAATTACATTTACATGTAGTTTAAATGAAGAAATGCTCTCAAGTCGAAATGCTTAGAGAAAAAAATTCTGAGCTCCCCAACAGGAATCGAATACATGTACAGTAGTTTGCCACAAACTAAAAGTGCCTATACACAGTTTTTAGTGCTTTTATCCATTTCTCTGCAAACACGCATGCCAAATTTAGTATAATACTACTTGCATTCTTCTGGCCACTTTTGTAAATGTTTAGCCAAAATTGTCCACGAAACATGAAAGAAAAAAGATGTTTGGAAAAGCAATTCAGTGAAATTAATTTGTGAGCAGGTGAGGGGCGAGGTCCATAAACTTGCAAATAAAAAGAACGAGACTAATATTCCCCAATACAGACCGCACAGCTAGGTCAATAAAGTTTTTATTATATGGCTTTTTTTAATCTTTGCTGATAAATTAACGCAACCATTCTCTTCTCGGCTAACGGGCACATGCCAAAGTTAAGCTGCATATTCTTGCATTTTTCAGGCCACTCTTCAAAACGTTTAACCAAAACTGTCCACTGGACATAAGGAAAAATGTTTCTACCTAATAGAAAACAGTTTTCTTTTGTTCAATGTTTCACAAAAGGAATTTGGCAAAATGAGTTTGAGCAATCCATCTTAGCAGTGCGTATTGCAAAATTCGGACCGCTCAGGGAGCCAATCAGAATTCTCTTTTTCATTGTCGACCAATAATAATCATTTTCTGTTTGACAGATTCGTTTCCGTGATGATGACATGCCGCTGGCTCATATTGCCATTGCTGTAGAGGGCTGTGGCTGGACTCACCCAGATTACTTTGGACTAATGGTTGCCAATATGGTGAGTAATATATCAAACACGAGAGACAGTGTTTCATTAGATATCCAAACACGAGAAGAGATTTGAAAATATGACGTGCAGCGGAGTATTTTTGATGAAATTCAAGGTTTTTGGATAGGCAATGAAACACTGTCTTGAGTGTTTGATATATTTTCTCAATCGAACAAAAACTAAGGAGTAAAAGGTGAAATAAAATCGTAAAAATCTATGCTAATTAAGACCGGGTATCCAAACCTCCGACACGGTTACCATTTCCTTTGTTTTGAGTGATGAATTATTAATGAGTTTGAAAAGTTGAGTTATATACTATTCACTGCTTTATGACATACTTTCTTACAGGCCTAGTCATGTAATGATTAAGTAATCAAATTCTCGATTATTCATGATTATGACCCTTTGATTCGATTCACGATTCCTTGATTCTGGACTCCAATTTTAATTTGATTCTAACCCATTCCAGACTCAATATTTCAATTAACTGTGTTAACATCATAGCTATGTTTACCTTCTGTGAGTTCTGCTTTGAAAATCAAAGATTCTGCATTCCTGCCTGATGTTTGGATGCATTCCTTACAATACTCGTAGCAACACATGGTAGTGAGTAGTGCCGAGTTGCGGTGCTGATTCAGGGACAATCTTGTTCCCAGAGTCCTTGTTACCCTTGTCCAGAGGTGGAGTGGCCAACGAGGACCTCTGGGGGGAAGAAATCCGCCATGACAAGATTCTTGGACTTCCGGTTCTACTGCGCATGTGTTCGACCCCATGTTTCAACTAACGGACGCCAAGATTAGTAATAATTAGTAAAATTAGTAATAATTAGTAATAATTCTTGGACTTCCGGTCTTACTGTCTGGCGGATCACTCTATCCCAGAGGTCCTTGTTGGCTGCTCCACCGCTGGACAAGGGTAACGAGGACTCTGGGAATGAGATTGATTCAGGAGTGTTGACCATGCCTATGTAAGACCTGGCTTCGGTATTTGGAAAATCATTTCTATCAAAGATGGTATTGGGCCAGACAGCACTGCTGAAGTCCCCTACGTAGATCACGCCATTCAATCTACATGATTGTACATACATGTAAATTAACTGACAGATCTGCTTAAACTTTTCCACAGCTTATTGGCAGCTGGGACAGGTCCTTCAGCGCTGGAAGAAATATCAGCAGCAAGCTTGCACAGTAGAGGACTGTTCGTAAATAACCAGTCACAATGACAAACATTACAAAAGTATTTTTACAAGCCTTGGTGGTTGTTTACACTGTATCAGGCTGCCACTTAACTCCGGTTGAAGTGACTAGGGATATTGCCACTCCTCTGGATGAGGTGCAAGTTCATCGCAGGTTACCCCTCAGTCAGTGTTCTCCCCAGGATTTTGGGAAGGCCAGGGGGCAGGATTTTCCCACGACACTGTCGTGGTACGAGCGATATCTCCCCCGGAAAATTTTTTTGACTTTACCCTCTAAAACGCTATTTCCTGCATTCCTGAGACTCAAAGTCAAGATATAAAACGTAGATTTACCTTAATTCTCAACCAGAAAACCAATGAAATTTTTTAAAAACATATATATGTATATATTATTAGTTTGTCTTTATTTGCTTCAATCATTATCTTTCACAATTCTTCTATAAAAGTGATATTAAAAAGTGTCTCTTTTTTTTTTTTTTTTTTTAATCAGGTAATCATCAAACTGAACTGCCTCAGTACATGATCAAATCTTTCTTTCTTTCTTTATTCTTTCTTTCCTTCCTTCTGGTATACCGGTATGCCTTATTTGTGGGGGAAAAAATTCATAAAAAGCCGGCAATACAAAAAGACGTAGTTGTGGAAGACTGGGAACTAGTGAAATAACACGTGACAAAGAGTAAACAAACATGGCGTCGAGAACGTGTCGCGTACGTCAAGCTGGCTTATTTTGATACATTTTCCTTGAAATGACGGCATTCCTTTGAGAAATTAACGCAAAGAAAGTTTCTGCACTAATGTAGACTACTTCAAAGTGGAAATTTTCTGTCAAGAAAGCAATCTCTGGAACGTACAAGCCCTGTTGAGCACGAAGTGTTCGTTGGCCGATCTTTTTAAGCCAGGCGGCAAGCTTTTTCAGAAATTCAAGCGGGGCGGGCCGCATAGCGTTAAATACCTAGGGAGAACACTGTCAGTATTTTGTCAAGTTGCCGTCAGGCTGACAGTTTATACTCTGAAGTGGAGAGAGGCACTGTGAGAGTAAAGTATCTTACCCAAGAACACAAACACAATGACCCCGGCCAGGGCTTGAACCCAGACCTCTCGGTCCAGAGTCCAACATGCTAACCGTTAGGCCACCGCATCTCCCATAATAATCAGTGAATAATAATCAAGTTTGTTATGCAAGCATTTTCAAGTTTGCGTTCTGGATACAGACAGTCACCACATTCCTACTTGCTTTCTTGTTATTTTGTAGGACATGGTTCAATACAACTTGGCTCATAGCTTTATGTCGTTTAACACCTGCTACACAGACACCGGTCTCTGGTTAGTTTATAATGATTTGGAACAGTTTACTGTTGTGCTACAATACTGTAACTCTGCAATGGGACATCCCAACAAAGGAACCAGGGCATATCGCAACTATTAAAGGGGAGAAGTGTTGCGTGACGATCCACATAATGGCTGCCAAGTAGACTAATGTCAGTGTTGGAACATGTTGATTGATCTTCGTACTTACTATCCCGGGCGGCATTAATTTCATGTTTTCTCAAGTGCATCTGTTGTTGAAATTATTCTGCCTTTCACTGACGGAGGAAAGACCTCTTTCCTGTAAAGTGATTCATTCCAAACTAGTGCAAGACAGCAGAGAAATAATGCATGCAGTTATGTTATAAATCAAGCTGTAAAGCCTGGGCCAAACGAGGATGAGAGGTGATGAGAGTTGGCTCTCATTGGCTCTCATGAGAGTTTTCTTCAACTCTCATCGACTAACATGAAGCGTGGGCCAAACGAGAGCGAGAGTCGACTCTCAAGAAAAATTTGAGCAGGCTCAAATTCGATGAAAGCGCATGTTAGTCGCTGAGAGCGCATGAGAGTTTCAGGCCAAACGAGAGCGAGAGTTTGAACTCTCAGCAACTCTCACCCTCCTTTTCCCCCGGGCTTAAAGAAGCTACGTCACGGTTGGCGCATCTTGAAAAAATTGGCCATTTTTTCAAGTTCACCATTCGCAATCCATCTTAATCTTCTCCATCCTCAACCATCCTTGTTCCTGTTTGGTTTATTATCACCTCTTTGTGTTTTTCTACCTTAGTAAACTATTATTTTGAGGCTTTCTTCAATTTGAAGGTGATTTTGCACTTCGCCAAAAATGACTTACACATAGCTCCTTCAAATGAACCCAGTTGCCATAGAAAAAATTATATTCTGTAAGGTGTACCGGTATTCATACAATTTTTCTCTTTGCATTTCAGGGGGTGTTTACTTTTGTAGCTGATAAGTTGAAAATTGAAGATTCGATGTACTGTGTTCAGAAGGAATGGTAAGTTAGACACATTGTACTGTTGAAAGGTCAAGACGTTTGGCACTGTCTCACTTTGTTCTTGGTCTAAAACACGTTTTCAGCAAGTACTCTTGTCTCCCGATAACTTGAACAGGAGCATATCACCCCGGAGCCTCTATCTGTGCTGATTAATGACAACACCGTTGTTACACCTTGGGCTATTTTTAGAATCGTTCTCCCGCGAAAAGATTTCCGTGTAGTGATAATTCGTAGTAACGACATTCCGCCGTTCTAGTTTTATTCCACGTTCCTGTCGTTTATTCTTGGTTTTATTTTTAATCTGAAACATGAGTGACAACCTCGTCCTCGTGCTCGCAACGGGTGATTTTCGCGGCAAAAGTAATAATAATTCTAAAAATAGCTCAAGGTGTAACTACACTGTGTCCAAGGGAGTGGAGGCTCCAGGATGATACCGTGAAAGCTCTATTTAGCCCCCCCCCCCCTCTATTAAGCCCCCTTCTCTAATAAGCCCCCCCTTTGGAAGTCAGATTTGCTAATAAGCCCCCTCTCTATTAAGCCACCCCCCTTTCCGTCAGGCTGATTTAAATGACTTTTTCAGCAATATTTTCTGGCGTTTCAGTCACTTTGTATTGAAACGTGGTCTATAATTTAAAGAACTATCATTGAATTATGGTATAAATGACGTTGTATTTGTAAGACGGTCATACATGACCCATTTCTTGTTCTGTTTTAGTTAGTGGTATAATAGTAAAGTTTGAAAAATTAATGTGAATTAGTCTCGAAAATTTATGATTTGAAATAAGCCCCCCCCCCTCTCTCTCTATTAAGGTGGCCCGATACTATTGATTGGCGCGTTGGTTACATTTTTGATTGGCAGAAAATATTTAACCGATTTCTTTGATTTTGGTAATCCTAAATGAAAAATATAAAAATAATTTTCCAAAATAATCTTAGCATTACAAAATACAGCATCTACAGAAAACCCTTAGCAGTTTTCAGCACCGTAGGTTTCCTTTCTGAGGAGAAATAAAGCCGCCAAGTCAAGTACTTCTAAGGGGGTGATTACATGGCGAATTTCAGCCCGGGCTGAAATTCCAGCCCGGTTAGGGGGGCTGAGATTTCAGCCCGACTTCCGAAACAAATCCTCTTGAAATGAAGTTAGCGATTACATGGACAAGGTTTCAGCCCGGGCTGATAATTCCAGCCCGGTTTGAGAAACCGGGCTGGAATTTTCAGACCGGCCAAACGGCTGAAAAAAGCCATGTAATCGGAATGGAATTTTCAGCCCGGGCTGAAAAGTGAACTTGGGCATGCGCAGTGATTGTGTTTTGGCTAAATTGTAGAATGCCCGCCAACGTATTTGCATGTCATTGAATAAGAATGGTCGTTTTGTTTTTATATACACGTGCAGCCGGTATGTAAATAAGTTGCCGGGTATTGTAAAATCGCTCCTGTGTTTTTAAACAAGATGGAAAAAGGTTCCAGTGGAACAAGGGAGATAAAATCGAAAATCTTATTCGATGTGTCACGAATTTCAAATCGAAAATGGAATATAACAACAGCTTCGTTCTTCAAACGTTCAGCCGATATGTAAATAAGTTGCCGGTTATTCAAATCGCCCCTCATTCTCTGATGACTCTTCCCGCGCAATTTCAAATTTGGCGCCCGGGCTGAAATTTCAGCCCAGGCTGAAATTCGCCATGTAATCACCCCCTAATCATCCGCTTTTCAGCTACAGTGAAAACCCTTATGCTTGATAATAAATTCAAGATCTCTGGCTTTGCTGTCGCATTCCTCACGGGCAGTTTGCCACATGTACAACGCAGAAATGTATAAAAATTATAATTTTAATAGGAAAATCAAGAATCATTATCCCCACGTGGCAAATTTTGTAATTTTCGCCACGTTAGCTGCGTTCAATCCTGGACATGAGTGCAGTTAGTGGTGTGCGATTCTCGTTCTCGTTTGTTTCCGGCTTAAAGGCCTCTATTGTCTTGATATACCATCAAATTCCCACAACTAACGTTAATACAAATTTGTAGCAATCAGTAAGGAGAATTGACGTGTGAAGGATTGATGCCACTTCTGCCACCAGTTACATGTTTAACAAGTTGTTTTTTTCCCTCTATCTAGGATGCGTATCTGTACCAGTGTAACAGACAGCGAGGTGGCTCGTGCTAAAAATCTGCTGAAAACCAACATACTCATGCAGCTAGATGGTATGAGACTTGCTTGCATCTCCACTTTTAACTTTTTAATCAAAACACCGCTGATTCAAATTGTTTCATTTACTTCTTCTATAGGATCGACTCCCATCTGCGAAGATATCGGACGGTAAGTTATTACCATGTGTCTGGTGTCACACCACTAGGGTGGCCTGCGTAGCAAGCACGAAGAGCTTTTTCTGCATTCTGGCCGCATGAAAATTGGGGCGACTTTTTTGCTCTCGCCCCAATTTTCACGCGGCCAGAATGCAGAAAAAGCTCTTTGTTCGTACAGGAACGCTTGCTACGCAGGCTACCACTAGGGTAACCTGCGAGCAGGGTCTCTTGTTTTGAGCTCGCTGGCTACACTTAGCCTATGGTGGTTCTCTAATGTCTTTCGTCAACGCTAATTCCGTTTAATACATTTTTCGTTTCTCTGCAGACAAATGCTGACATATGGCCGGCGCATTCCCCTTCCAGAGCTCGACAAAAGAATTGAGGTGAGACGTCAAATGCCTGATTGTGTTCAACATTCACCCTAAATTCCTTGCACCGAGAATACGGTGCAACGAGAATTTTCCCATACTGTATCCATTTCCATCCTCGCCATCGTTAGCCATCCTCACTTCCTAATGGTTCCTGTCATTTGTCGAATACTGTTCTACAAAATCAAACCATTATTGTTGGGTTTCCTCATGTTGTAATCCATTTCCATCCTCGCCATCGTTAACCATCCTCGCTTCTTAACGAGTTCCTGTCATTTGTCGAGTACTGTCCTACAAAATCAAACCATTATTGTTGAGTTTCCTGTGATGTAGGAATGTTTTTGAGCTACTTAAAAATCATGCTTAAATATTTGACATTATCGTCCGTAGATGATTGACGCTAAGATGGTGAGGGACATCGCCACAAAATACATCTACGATCGCTGCCCTGCTGTCGTTGGAGTCGGTAAGGAAAAAAACGTGTTTTGCCGGTTTTATCTCCTTCGCGCGAGTGCTTCTCGCGCGCGCGAAAGCCCAATATCACAACTCACGCGCAAAAACTAAATGCGACACGGGACTTTCTGTTGAATCACTTGAACACGCGTGGATATTAGCTTTCTTGCGTGTCATGCACGCGTGAATACACGCGCCGCGGATGGATACACGCAATCACGTGAGTCATACACTGCGAAAACTAGAACTTGTGTGGATGCGCGCTATCTCGCGTGGATACACGCGTTCACGCGTGGATTTCCTTTTCCACTTGAATAAGCGTTTATATCTTTCGTTTTCTTGTGATTTCCAGGTCCAATTGATCAGCTATTGGAGTATAACAGACTTCGAGGAGCCATGTACTGGTTAAGGCTTTAGACTGAAGAGATTCATGTCGTCATTTCGCGAAGTTCCACATTCTGTTTCTGTACAAATCAATGATAAAGGAATTTTCGTGGCAGCTTTTCATCGTTTGTGCTGTGTGCAACTTTGATCTGTAAAAACTTCAACAATAGTTCAACGCTGTTGGGCCTGTTTTAATAAAATTCAAAATCACGGTTTGTTGTAGGTTGAAATAGATTTGATGCCTCTAGCCTCCAAATAGCCTATGAATAAACTCCTCGGTGGGGGGGAGGGGGGGGGAGGGCTAGCCTGCAGGCGGTTTGGGGTTTTTCGGCGAGCGCGGTACAGCGAGAGACAAAATAATGAATAGACACCTTACTGTGTACAGAATGAGGTTTTTCTTTTGCAGCCTCGTTCCCAGGGTCTCTCTTCTTTCCGCTCCCAAGAGCGAGAGAGAGAGAGAGGCGAATTTTTGTTTGTTTTACAAAAATATCTGTCATCAGTTCCGTTTTTCAAGTGCGAACGGTGATTTTTTTCCTACCAAAATTTTGTCAAGCCTTACCAAACTTCAAAGGCGCCGTCGTCCTGCCTCAGAGCAGGACAAATTTTACAGTGATTATTCTCTTACCTTGGTCCGTACAGCTACTACAGATCCCAAATTTACCTGCAAGCAGCATCTTCTAGTGATGTTAGAGTAGCACAATTTGCTTTATAAACAGTCACCCTGAACAGTGCATAGTCCGATCGGGTACGTTAAAGTGACAGTCGGGAAAAGCCGGAAGAAACAAGCCGTTTAAAATTTCAGTCCGAGAAAAAGACGTATCTGGTTAATCTTTGTGTATCATACCACGAAGGCAGGAGAGTAAAAACTTTAGAAAGTACTGGTTTTAAAAGATTGTCGAGGAGTTGAATGCAAAATTTCACAGCAACAACAGAGGTTTTCGATTTCTACGTGATTGATATGTTGTGGTTCGCGAATAATTTGTCATGATTTTTGGTTTTCAATTGCGTACGCGTTTATCAAAATGAAAAGTTTGGCGGAGACAAAAGTTTGTAGTATATTTTGGTAGCGCCAAACAAATGTTGTCAGCCTAGTGCGACCGGGCCCTATCACAGGGAGCAGAGGAGCTAAATTTGACTTGTGCCAGTTTCGATCCAAATGCTTTATACGTACGTGACCTTTGCGAGTTTCGATCTGTTTGCTTTCATACGCGGTGTATTGCGTTTTTCGTCCCAGCGGGAATTCCTTAGGGTCACATGCACACAAGATCGTTATTTCTTCTCGGCACTTCGTGCCTCGCTCGGAAAGCTTTCGCTTTCCGGTCGTTGCCCGAAGAGCAACGACCGGAAAAGCGACCGATTACCCGCTGGGACGAAAAAACGAAAACAAAAAGATCGAATAACGCAGTAACGCAATACACCGCATATAAAGCAAACAGATCGAAAACTCGCAAAGGTCACGTATAAAGCATTTAGATCGAAGCTCGCACAAGTCAAATTTAGCTCCTCTGCTCCCTGTGGCCCTATGTAAACTTTTCCAGGAAGAAAGAGCCAGCGGAAATGACGTCAGCAATTGAAACGCCACATCACCGGTATGTCACGGCACTTGTCACGCAACCTGACACGAAAGTGCTTTTCGAGAAAAAAATTTCAAATGGAAAAGTTTTTTTTTTTCCAGGTACGTGTACACCACAACTTGTTTATTTCGCGATTTAGGGCCTGTTTATATGGAGAAAAGTTGTCTCTGGTGGGCCAAAAGCGATCGCTTTTGGCGGGAAGAAGAGAAGACCCTGGGAACGAGGTTGTGCTATCTTTCTGGTTCGGTTATTATCGGGCGGTGACTCATACCAGTTTGGGTAAATCCCTGATTCAGGGCTTTTTTGCGCATCTAGTTTTTACGAAGCTGACGAGCCGCGTGCCTTAACAACGGTGACGTGGTAGCTTCTACAAGCTACCAGGTTTTCACTCAACCATGGAGAACCCATTGTTTAACGATCAGATAAGAGCGGGTCGTTGACAAGGCCAGGGTGAGCCAGATTTAGAGTATGTAATAGCAGTAATATAATAGCCATCCGTCTCGATAGAGAATTTCGTTATGTCTAGTCTGGTCTTCGGCACCCAGCTAACTGGCGTAGATCACATAACGCAAACTGTATTCAGGCGATATTTTTCGCGCTCTTATCCAAGAAGGATAAAAAAAGGAATGTGTGCCCGAAAAGAAAATGTATGGACGCCTTGACTCTAAGAAAAAAAGTCAGTTAAATCGAGAGGTAATCGGTACTACAGTAATGTTGCGTTACTTTAATTGACGCACCGGGTGTACAAAACGTTTTCTGGCCTGTCACCATTCTACATTCACTGCTCTGGACAAACATTAAATTTCTTACAAAAGATTACACTGAACGTTCGATCAAAAAAGAAAAAAAAATATCCTTGATGCAGTGAGGTTTTCAAACACGCCCTTTGAAGCAAAGGCGACTCACCCGATTGCTCGTACTTATCAGGCGAAACACCCGAGAGAACATGTGAGCTAACTCTGTATTTTATTTTCAATTATAAAACTACATATTCATAATGGTTTAACCATCATTCTTTAGTAATTTTGTACTCAAAACGTTGAACGTTGTCTGCTGGCAGGCCTACTCAGTTTGAATTTAGTTTGGATTTCTTTCTTTCGGTTTTGCCTAAAGTACTAACGAGTTTTAGTTTTCGAGGTTTTCCGTTAATTTATATTAACGGAAAACCTCGAAAACTAAAACTCGTCTAAATCGCCTCAAACCGGCCTGAGAAGCTGGCAAACTACAAAGAATACAACACAGAAACAGGGTAAGTCGTTTTTATTCACAAAAACATTCGATTTTATATCTTCTAAAACATAACCGTTGCGTTCCCATACAAACCCTTATAAATCGAGCCGTTGTAACACAATAACGCTATACCGTGACACTGTTCTCTTATCTTTAGCTTGGGCGACCTGTGGTTAAACCGCAATTTTCCGTTTTCGACGGTCGATGCATAGTCAGGTCCTTAAAAAAAGCATCGGAGGACTTTTTCTATCTAACTGTCCGTATTAAACAGTTCAAAGAAGTAGAAATGTGGCTCCGCCAGAAGACAAGACTGCTCTCTTTCGATTCTTCGAAAGCAAGTCATGAGTCTTAGACATGACGGGATACGATTACAGTCACGCTGACTGAAATTGACCCCTTATTGCTGACAGATTACCGTGAGCGATGATTTTTTTTCGTTAGCAACCGTCGATCACTCTCTGAATGGGAATAGTCTTCTGCGGCTCGTCATGGCGGACCCTGGGAACGAGGTTGCTGGTAGCAAATATTGAAGGTGGCTGATCAACTCCAGGCCATTTTAGTCAGGGTTTTTTATCGCGACAACGACATAATATTACAAATTATTTGCCTATATTACTCATGGTCACGCGCTGAAGCGTTGGCCAATATTTGAGGTCATCTAAGGTCATTACCACGAGCAATTAATAGACAATTGGGCCTTCGAGTTGTTTGCTCTATTTTTTGTGGCTACACCGTGCTGACGAGACCCGCAACCAGGTCGAAACAGCTGTCCACGGTTGCATTTTTCAAGTTGGCTTTCAGTTTGGGCTCTATCATGTCGTTGTCACTTTAAGTGTTCTACGTAGTGTCAGCCGTGCTTACTTTATTTGTATTTGTATTTTTGGCTTATTAGTCCTACGTAAACCAGCAGCATTTTCATTCGCGGTTCTACTTTCGGTTTTGAGCTCGTCGATTCTCGTCCGTCCATAGTCAGTCTGTGTGGGGAAATTTACTGAATAATAGTTTGCAATTGGAAAGGTAGGTTGAAATTAATTACAGAAAAAATTTCAGCATTGCGTCTTAAATATACACATTAGAGAATAAGAGAACTCTGTATGAAGAAAATCTGACGAGAAATCAATATCCTACAACTCACGAAGCGATGTGTGCGAAATTGTTTCAAGCCGGAAAATTAGCGAGAGGCAAACGAAAGGTCGGGGCGCGAAATTTTCAATTTTCGCCTAGTTTTCGATCGCCTCTCGTGCGTTCGGAAAGGAAACGACTGCTACCGACTGGCCGACGGAAGTAATCACTTTCCTTGAATATTTAACAATTATTCGCCGAAGGTGAAGTGAATATTGGGGAATATTCCCCGAGACGAAGTCGAGGGGAATATTCACCAATATTCACGAGCCTGAGGCGAATAATTGTTTTATAATATACAAATTGCAGGGAAAATGTCGAATTTCTCCGAAGAAAACTGGAAAAATACGAAAATATTCCGCCATTTTTTCCCGAAACAAAAACATTTGAACTTCGCGGCATTTCCAAATAAGGTAGAGAGGGTATAATGCCTCTGAGACCATGAGTAGGGAACCAATCAAATTGCTTGAAAATGCATTATCCCATGGTTAGTATATTATAATTAGTAATAGCCTGCGAGCAATCTCTCTTAAGGTTTTTTGGGGGGTGGGCTTGTTCGCAGGCTAATTTAGTAATGGCGAATGCTATATTCCATGCCGAACACCTCATGATGCTCTTGCCAAATATCTTTCCGTGTCTCAATATACTCGCTCTGCCTTCAATCAGCTTAAACTTACTCATAAATACAAGTTACTTTTTCTTTGTTAAAGAGGAAGTTTATAAACCAACGATTAAGAGCAACCGGAAATGACGTCAGCAATTGCATCACCGGGATGTCACGCAACCTGAAACGAAATACGGCGCAGGACCAACTTCAACTTCGGATAAACTGGAAAGTCTGGAAATGCTTTTCGAGAAATAATTTCAAATGGAAAAGTAAATTTTTCCAGGTACGTATGCACTACAACTTGTTTATTTCGCGATTTAGACTTGAACACTCCAAGAGTTCGGTGTGAAATGCGTCTAAGCACAATTCCGCCGGGTTTATATCTGTGGCTATTTTTAGAACACACGTCCGTCCAATGAGAAGCTTTGTTATAAGTAGATGCGCAAAAAAGCCCTGAATCAGGGATTTACCCAAACTGGTGTGAGTCACCGCCTGATAATAACCGAACCTCTCTGATAGTATTTATTGAAGGTGGCTGATCAACTTCAGGTCATTTCAGTCCCGGTTTTTGAGCTCGTCGATTCTCGCCCACTGCTGCCGTCTGTGTGGGAAAATTACTTGGTTTGGAAAGGTAGGTTGAAATTAATTACTCTAAAATTTTAGCATTGCGTTTATATATGACACATGAGAGAATAAGAGAACTCTTTATGAAGAAAATATGACGAGAAACCCATATCTTACATCTCACGAAGCGATGTGTGCGAAATTGTTTTTTCAAGCCGGAAAATTATATAGCGTCCTGCGAGAGGCGAACGAAAGGTCCGCCGGGGTTCGAAATTTTCAGTTTTCGCCTAGTTTTCCGGATCGCCTCTCGTGTGTTCGGAAAGGAAATGAGTGCTACGGACTGGCCGACGTAGGTAATCACTTTTCCTTGAAAATTTAGTAACGGCGAATGGCGAATGGCCCCGCCCCCGCCCCCCGTACCCAAGGGAGTTTTGTCCTCTCCCCAGATTTCGCTCGCCAAATAATCCAAGATGGCGGCTCCACGAACCGTGTAGAGGGCTAGGGCTAGCGACATGAAAACAAGATCGAATAACGCAGTAACGCAATTCGACTCCTCTGCTCCCTGTGTCATTTCAAGTCATCAAGTTTCATTTCTGCTGAAGTAAGAAAGACGACTTTTTGTTTGTTATCCAACTACATTCTGAAAACTCTGCATCAGCACATACATGATCAGCTTCACGGATTAGTATTAAAAAGAATCACTGTTCTTATGCACACATTTTGATTTCTCCACCGCAAGTATTTGAATTATTACGCCAAAGACAAGAATTCGATGGGGTCTTCGCTTTGTAGAAAAGACCGGCTCAAACTACAAAACGAAGACCCTCGCTAAAAAGCTTTACCAGACGCCAAGGACAAGAATTCGATGGGGTCTTCGCTTTGTAGAAAAGGCCGGCTCAAACTACAAAAACGAAGACCCTCGCTAAAAAGCTTTACCAGACGCCAAGGACAAGAATTCGATGGGGTCTTCGCTTTGTAGAAAAGGCCGGCTCAAACTACAAAACAAAGACCCTCGCTAAAAAGCTTCGTCAGACGCCAAAGACAAGAATTCGATGGGGTCTTCGCTTTGTAGAAAAGACCGGCCTCAAAAACTACAAAACGAAGACCCTCGCTAAAAAGCTTTACCAGACGCCAAGGACAAGAATTCGATGGGGTCTTCGCTTTGTAGAAAAGGCCGGCTCAAACTACAAAACGAAGGACCCTCGCTAAAATTAGCTTTACCAGACGCCAAGAGACAAGAATTCGATGGGGTCTTCGCTTTGTAGAAAAGGCCGGCTCAAACTACAAAACGAAGACCCTCGCTAAAAAAGCTTTGTCAGACGCCAAGAGTTCAAATTAAATTCGGATCTGAGAGCCTGACTATAAAGTAGCTGCTATATGGGTTAGCTTTTCCTGCTACAGTTTTGATATTGGCTTGCAGGCATTCGATAAGAGTGCATGGGCCGGATTTCAGGGCCTATATTTTGGGCGCTCCTAAGGGGCAAACACGAAAACAAAAAGCCGTCTCGTCAAAAATATAAAAATCCAAACAGCCTCAAAGTTAAAGTTTTGAAACAAGTACACTGAATAAATGTTGTTGTTATTGTTGTTGTAGTTGTAAGGAAAGCCCTTATCATGACAAAAGTTAAGAAAATCTCATTTTTCTATCTCAGTCGTATAGGTTAAGGTGATAGTTACAGCAATCCGCTCTTAAACGCCTACACAATGATCCTGGCAGAGATGGGTATTTACGGCGTATCGTTCTATTTGTCTTCGTCATATGTGAACAAGTCACCGCTTACACTGTTTATCCAAAAGGTAAGAATGTCTAAATTTAGTTGATTTGTCGATATGCATCACTGACAATGAATCATGGTCAATCATCGCACAACATTGCGATGTTAATCGTATTATACTACCATAACCCACTGACCGCCTATTAGGCAAGCTCACAATCTGATTGGCTACGTGCGCAAGGGCGGTCTAATAGTAACGGCAAGCTCGAGGCTTCTATCAGCTGATAGTTGGCGAGCCCGAGCTAACCAAGGGGTCAGCTAATATCAATGTCGATAGAAACCGAGAGCGAGCCGTCTAATTGTTTTAGCATAACCAATGGCCGATCTATTATATATATAATATCGATAAAATTGATTTATTGACAGTTTTGTTTAATATTTTTAGCTGTAATGCACGAAAAACTGCGCGCTCCGAGAGCCGTCTATCGATCGATAGTAGTTGCCTGAGTAGCCAATCAGATTGCGAGTTTGCCAATAGTCAACCGCTGGGTTATGCTAATTTTCGATAGACTTCCTTTGGAGCTTTGGAGTGTTTCATCGGCTATCAAAACACCTCGAATTTCGTCAAAAATACTCCGCTGCGCGTCGTATTTTCAACTCCATTCTCGGTGTTTGGATATCCTGATGAAACACTGTCTCTCGTGTTTGATATATTACTAAAAGTACCAACCGGTACTAATTGCATAATATAAGTACTTTTAATACTAATTGCATAATATAAGTACTTTTAATTTCATTACACTAAACACATAGCTTGACTATCTATGTACATAACTGTTTTTAAAGGGAATCTCGGCTGAAAAACAGTTTTGCTCCAAATCATAAGTGTTTGTGTCAAACTGGCCGCGCGGGTTTCAAGTCGATAATTCTTTAACTGGTTTGAATACTAGGCGATTTGTTTCTGCTTTTTTCTACTTTCAAATTTCCCGCGCGCCGCCATGTTTGTTTTCGCAAAGTTTGCTGGCAGATTATGACGTCATTGCGTGGTCGTGCGTTACATTTTGGCTTTCAGTTTGGACTCTATCATGTTGTTGTCGCGTTAAGTGTTCTACGTAGTATCAGCCTTGCTTACTTTATTTGTATTTCTATTTTTGGGTGATTAAATCTTTCACAGATCCTACGTATACCAGTAGCATTTTCGTCCGCGGTCCTTTGCCACTTTAATTCACTTTTAGTTTTCAATACCTCAGCTTAAGTCAGCATTGCGTGAAATTAGAGATATGTACGTGCATCTAATGCGTATTCCGGCTCAATAACTGCGAAATATTCTTCCGTAGACTCCAAATTAAAAGTCTCCGACCACGCAATGACGTCATAAAAATTGCCATAATGAAACATGGCGGCGCGCGGGATATTTAAAGGGCATGTAAACCCCAGAATACAAGTTTTTCTTACTAGACGTAAAAAGTGTCAGTAAATACGATTTCAGCGTTTATTTTACCCAATTCGAAGTTTTTAAGGGTCAAAAACGACATTTTTGACCAAAACCTCACTTCCGGTGAAGACAATAGCGAGTCCTCGTGACGTAAGCGGGGGAACACAAACATTGCGCAACAGAAGATTCTGTAAAGAGTGATATGGCGGCTAGGAGGATCAGTTCAGTTTGTAGGAAGTTTTATCGGAGGAAAGCTATTCTAACGGGTTAAATTTATATGATAGTGATGGAGGCAACATTTTGGAACGTTGGGCCTCGTCTGTATCGATTTGAGGCACGCAGTGTTGGGCAAAACGTGTCAGAGAAGGCAGCGAGCTATACAGAGTGAAAGTGAGACAAATCGCGTCGGAAACACTGCCTGGTATTCTTTCATTTTGTGATTTATTTCATCGGCCAAGTATAGCAAGTTGAAGTTGAAAGGCCAGAGCTTAGCTGCATCACTCAGCATCCAGGATTTCGATCAAACTGCCTTGATGTGTGGGTGCTTGAGGCAGCGTATAAACTCAGACCTCGAAAACTCAGACCTCAGACCCCCGAAAAACTCAGACCCCCGGGTGTATCGAAAACTCAGACCCTCGAAAAACTCAAACCCCCGGGTGTATCGAAAACTCAGACCTCCGAAAAACTCAGACCCCCGGGTGTATCGAAAACTCAGACCCCCGAAAAAAATCGCCAAAATCGTTGAGAGATTAGTCTCCCCGGTTGCGAAATGAAACACTGACCAAATGTAGCACCATCGTAGTTGGAGCTGAGAAGCGGAAGAAATATCTCGTTGCTGCCAAGACATGCAAGAAAGGAATGTACGAGTGCATCGTTTATCGGGATCACTCCAGTTGTACTTGTCCCTGTTACAGGTATAACAGCATTTGCAAACACAGTCTGTGTGTTTTCTGAAATTGAGGGAATTTTAAAAGAACACTTGGACTATATTGCCAAGTCACCACGGTGCTCGCTTCCATCCAAAAGTGGTCTTGTTGAGCCAGCTAAAGACGCACAAGGTAAAAAGGTGGAGCCCATAAAAATGCATGGAGGCCAAGCCGAAGTATTGCTGTCCAGAAACATCCATTCACGGAGATACACCACAACAACCTACCTTTAGTAGTTGGTTTCCTGGACGACCAACCAAACGCAAAAGATTGCAGGCGTTGCAGAGTGGAATTCCCGCGGAGGCGACAAATCGTTCCTTTCGACATGATTTTGTCTCATCAGGAAAAATTGATGTACCCTTGTCCTAGTGACCCAAGGCGCAAGCTCCCCTCAACACAGCACACTACAAAGTACTAGTGTGTCAAGCGAAGTTGCATTAAATCGCGCTTTCCTTATTTCCATTCATATATATATCCTTCATTGAAATTCCTTCAGACGTTCTCGGCCGCTTGCGACCATCCCACATCAACATGCTATGCATGATATGTGCCGGGCCAAAGGGTTTGATTTTCAGCCGTTTTGGCCTGAAAACGGGTATAGATTTTGACCATTTTGGTCTTCAATATGGTGTTTTGCCTACTGGTCTGAAATAGGGTATAGATTTTTGCCATTTTTGCTTTAAAAGGGGGATATTTTCCCGGAAATTTTAAGGGTCAGGTCTGAAATAGGGTAGGGAAAATCACATATTTTAATCTGAAATAGGGTATGCCCCCCCCCCCCGCCACCCCTCCAGATTTTTGGGGAGTCCTCCCCCCCCCCGTATAGCATAAAGAAGAAAGAAAGCCACAGGGCACCGACGGTCACGCAATACATACAATAAGCTTTCCCGAATCGATAGAAATATCTGATTATCGCTAAGTATAAGCACGTCAGTAGACCCTGTCATAATTAATTTGTCATAATTAGTTAATTTTCGAGGGTCTGAGTTTTCGATACACCCGGGGGTCTGAGTTTTTCGGAGGTCTGAGTTTTCGATACACCCGGGGGTCTGAGTTTTTCGGAGGTCTGAGTTTTCGATACACCCGGGGGTCTGAGTTTTTCGAGGGTCTGAGTTTTCGATACACCTGGGGGTCTGAGTTTTTCGGGGGTCTGAGGTCTGAGTTTTCGAGGTCTGAGTTTTCGAGACACCCGCGTATATTACGTGTACCGACAGCAGTACAGCTAGCCGCAAGGCGCAAATAATCTTACTGCACACGAGTAGTATAGGTGATTTGTTGTCACTGTCATACCAAGATAACATTGAATTGCAGCAGCTACGTTGCAGGATACCCTTTAGTATTACCGTTTCTTCGGATGCGGTAGTTTCTCTTGTGGACTCAAACCCGGGAGGATATATGATAACTATAATACGGAGGCTTTCTCGTGTTCTCTCAGTACATGTAATTGAAAATAAATTAACATGTTCCTCAACGGGATTAAGTTATACGCTACATTACTCCGCTTTCTAGATAAACTGAATATTTACCTACACTATTGATCTCCAACTTGCGAAGAGCTCGTGTCTACTTTTCCGACGCGGCCTTTTATCAGCAGAACTATCAGACACTTCCGGTTCTACATAGGTTGCTATTACTAGGAGTAACCATGGGTTAGGAAGTGCGGGCGGATTACCGGAGTATCGGGGATTTAATTGGCTTTGATTTAGGAAACCACTGGCTAGCAATCGTGACTTTATTATTGGCCGCTATGTTCGCGATAACATGCTTGGCCTTCGACCATACCATTTCACACGTGACGATTTGGCGTATAAAACTTTCCCTCCTATCACTCATGATCAGTATTTAATTTTCCGAGCGCATTGCCCCACTACAAATGCTCCCGGCTCATTAAATCCGGGCTTAAAACTAAATTGTTTTCTTGCTTGAAAGAGACACTGAAAAGAACCGGATCTTTTTGACATGTTGTGCTGAAATCTTGCCAGATCTAGATGGCGCGACACGTGTAACACAACATCGTACGTTTTTCGCTTTCTTTAGCTTTATGCCAGGAGCAAGGAAATTCAGTGGAAACTCCCAGCTTTAAATTGGATCTTTTCATATCAGAACATAACTTATATTTATTTCATGTGGCAAGCGTAAAGTCATCGTGTTATAATAAAATCTGGGAGATCAATTAATCGTGTGTGTTTAACAAACAATCATATTTCTAGCCTGAGATCAGGCTCCGAGAGAAATGGCCGCGCGCGGACTGTGGCGAGCGAAGCGAGCCGAGCGCCGACTGGGGCGGTCTCCGTCGCCTTCGAGACCGCCCCAGTCGGCGCTCGGCTCGCTTCGCTCGCCCACAGTCCGCGCGCGGCCATTTCTCTCGGAGCCTGATCTCAGGCTATCATATTTCCGGTTCTATAGTTGTGGAATCAAATTTTAGTCACGTTCGTTATTCCACCCTTTGAACAACCGGGCGCAGTCCTGCATGTGACACGTAGTCAAACATTTGCACCCAACAAAAGATTCTCAGTTTCTGTAGTACATATTTCCACCCTTTCTGTAACATTCAAAAATTATCTTTCCGGTTCTAGTTATGTAATCAGTCAAAACTTTGTCTAAAATCATTTACATGTAGTCACGTTCCAATAAACTTCACTACAAGTACAATAATATTTTCTTTATTCGCAATCCGGTAGATTGGCTTTCTTTCAGCTTTTGTTGTTTGTTCTACGCAACGCAAACCTTCGTGGTGGCGCGCATGACTCATCACACAACGTATTAAACATATGAAAGGCATCGAATAAGTATTCAGTTGAATAAAGCTTATCATAAGTCGATAACATGCGTGGCCTTCGATAATTTCACACGGCGATCCCTAATTCCCGTTATGATCTCTATGACCCGTATTTAATTTTACGAACTCAGCCCGTATTTATATTTCCGGTTCTAGTTATGTAATAAAACTTTATATCTAAACTCATTTAGTCACGTTTCAATAAACTTTACTACAATATTTTTTCTTTATTCGCCATCCTGTAGACGGGCTTTTTCAACTTTTGTTGCTTTTTCAACACAACGTTAACGTATGAAAAGCAATGAATTAAGTCTATAATTGATTTCAGTTGAATAAAGTTTGTTATAACGATAACATGCGTGGCCTTCGATCATTTCACACGTGGCCATTTTTAAATCTCCTATGACTCGTATTTAATTTTACGAGTTCATCGCCAACACATCTTTATATAGAATTGATTTCAGTTGAAGTTGAATAAATCTTTTACCTCTCCCCTATGATCTCCAATGACCCGTATTTCATTGTACGAACTCGTCGTTTGTCAACTACAAACGAACATCTTTTTAAAACAACACTGTATCAGTATTGTTCGACTTGTTCCATTACCGGGGTATGAGGTATTAACACGCGCATGTGCAACAAACAACTTCTTACACGTGATGCACTTCTCTTGATACAGAGTTCACATTCCAATCATGCCAGTTGGAAGACGAAAGGAATGTTCATATATTCCTTCAATGCCCCGTTTAAGAACGTGCCGCTGCCCGCTCTCAAGATTAGTCTGCGGGCTCGCTTTTGCTCGCCGCAATAACACGCACGTTTGACGATTTCGTTCCTCTGGCGACTGAACTGTCGGTACAGCACCAGCAAGTAATTGCTTGTGCTTCTTAAGAACCATTTCTGATATGTAAAATTTCTCGTAGCGGTCACTGAGGGAGGAGAAAAATGACTGAAAAATTCTGAAGATTACCGAGTGCTCGGAAGGTTCAGCGAAATCGGTTATTTTAACTTGGGGACGAAGTTAACCATTGTTGCCTCAAATTTGGAGCTTTAGGAAATTTTTACATGACATGCCCCATTTTGTTGGATTAGTTACTACAAAACTGACCACACAACATCTAAAAATGAATGAATTTCGCCTGAAAGCAAGTAAACATGTGCGCATTTCATAAGGCTATAAAGGGAGACCTTTCGCTTCCGGTCAAAGAAGGGTCCACCCGTGACGTCACGGACAAGATGGCGCAATTCAAGATGGCGACTTTTTTGAATTTGGGGCAGCTTTTTCCACGTGAAAACGCGCTCGGAGAGAAAAAGAATTACAGATCTGGACTACTTGATGAACGTACTAAACAGCTATATGACCAGAAAAATTATCATTTTTGGGTTACATGCCCTTTAAACGGAAAACCGAACACTTCGCATTCGAACCGGCCAGTTACGGAAATATCGACTTAAAACCCCAAGACTAGTTAAAGAGAACCATATTAAGTATACGTTGGAGCTAAAACTGTTTTTCAGCCGAGATTTCCTTTAATTGTCAAATGTCTTTTTTTTTTCAAAACAAATCTAAAGTATCGGTGATACCATTTTGGGTTTTATAGCGATAATAACTGATTTTAAGCTCATCGAATTTATTTGCTTGTTAGCTGCAGTCTATATTTTGCGATCACTTCTTTCTAGTTCTTGGCTTGCCTTGTAACTTAATAAATTCAACAATGATTATCATAAAAGTACAGATTGAAATAAAATAATTCATGTACCAGTTGTTGTTTTTTTACATTTATAAATTAGGTCACCATTGTGTTCTTGGGCAAGACACTTAACTCTCATAGTGTCTCTATCCACCCAGGATTGGTAAGGGAAACCTGACAAAAATGCTGGGGGGGGGGGGGGGGTGGGGGTTTACCTGCGATAGACTAGCATCCCATCCAGGGTAGTAGCAATACTCCTAGTCGGCTTCATGCTATGGAAACCGGAGACAAGCACCGGCTTGATAAGCCACAAGGCTTGTAGACACCCAGGGGGAGGGGGGGAGGGGGGTACTTGGCCCATGTTTGGGTATAGGGGTTCCGCTGAGGGTTTGAAACTCTGACCAAGTTTAGGGCAAATAAACCCCTAAAATACCCACCCTGTGTAGGGCAACACCCTCCATTTCAGGACCCTGTTTAGGGCAAACGACAAAATACACACTCTCTTGTTCTAAAACAAGAGTAGGATACTGACAACAATTGCAATTATCTTGTCTTGAAAATGATGTGATGTTGAGTGATGAGCTGCTAAAGACCGGCAAACGTCTCCGTGCAACAATAGCCCGGAACATAACAATACCCTGTTTAGGACAGGTCTATTTTAGACACCCTGTTTAGGACAGACTCGCATGAAATTATATACCCTGTTCAGGGCTGGGAGGCCAAAAACCATACCCTGTCCAGCGGCACGTCCCCGTATAGGCCACATAAGGGAGTACCCCCCCGGGGGTAGACACACATTTTAACGTTTTAGTTGACTCTGATAACGTATACTGATATTTTTTTCTGTTCATTTATGAAAGGTCCCGGGTGTGGTGCTCTTCTCCGCACAGACGCTATCGTTAATAGTACAATCAAAGGAACGAATCCTGAAAGAGGCGGCTTTGATGGACATAATGCAGTATTGAACAACTCAGATGCTTGGTGTTCATCGGCAAACAACACGCAACAAAATTTAACCGTCACTTTAAGTAAGAAATATTTCATTCATTTTAAAATGAATCGTTGGAATTCAATGCATGTGTCTTAGACCACTCAGAGAACAATGGCTTAGATTAAGAGGCCACATATGGAGAAACTGAAGAACGAGCTGTTTTTATTTCATTTGAATCAGTATAACTTTGTGTTTTCAAACAGAAAAGCCTGCCAATCTTTCTGGTCTTGCGATGCAAGGATACAACAATTTTACGAAGCAAGAATACAACTATTTTGTGACGCGGTTCAAAATCAAATTCTCAGACAAGGAGCAAGGAATTTTCCAGGACTATCCCACGAGTGGTAATCCAAAGGTGAGCGGCATAAATTCATCTTTTTTCTTTTCTTTTATTTCGTATTACAGTCGAACCCCTATTAAGCGGCCACCCTCTATTAAAGTGGTCAGTATAATACTGTAAATAAAACCCCCCTTGTTAAGCGGCCACCCCTGAGAGTTCTCCTATTGTTTTTACCCCTATTAAGCGGCCGCCAACACGTAGTTTGGCCTTGTTTTGAAAAAGCTGATGACAGACAAGAGTTCGATAGAAGATGACGACTGATATAAAATCACTCAAGCGCGTTTATTATATATCGTCTTGACGTTATTCCGTTGTCACTAATCTTTTGATTTTCTACCACGCCTTATGTTAATTTATGACGAAGCGACCAACCCCTATTAAGCGGCCACTTGCCATTTCCCCGAAGGTGGCCGCTTAATAGGGGTTCGACTGCATATTGCTTATGGGACCAGAAACACATATTTTCACCGGGAAAAGCGAATCTAAACTTTAAAATAAACCGGTCGGTAAAAAAGCTGAGATACAGGCGTAGTATGGGAGTTTCTCGCTCGGGGTGTTTGATTTTGGGGTGTTTCGGAGTGTTCATGTTATTTCGCATTGGAAAATAGAGCGTATTCACTCAGTCCTGTGGGAATTAAATGACAAAGGCCGTGGCAGCCATGTTGGTGTCCCTAAGAAAATAAGTTAATAAAAATTATTTTGTACGGGAACACCAATATGGCGGCTATGACGTCAAGTGAATACACTCAATATGAGTCGGAACCATTCGGACACACAATTGGTGGTTTGCATCCAACCTCGTTTCCAGGGTCTCTCTTCTTCCCGCTTTTTTGGGCGGGAAGAAGAGAGACCCTGGGAACGAGGTTGGTTTGCGTCTGACGTCATAAAAATTCTAAAATCCGAATTAACAGTTGAAACTGTCAATTCAGTACAAAGCTATTCTTCTCACATATTCTAGACATACAAAACATTATCTCTATATATGTAAAGTTGGTATTGATTATGTGCTTCGTTTCGAAAATATTGAAATTTGTGATGTCTCGGAACGTGTTTCTGAACCATCACAAAAATGGATGCTTTTATGTCTTTTTTTAAATTTCAGAAACTTGGTTACGAAAAACGTTACAAAGCTATAATTCTATATTATAAGCTGTTAATTTTCTGATGTTGTTCATGTAAGCAAACAGTTTTTGTAACATTGATGCAAACCACCAAGAGTCTCTTGAAACCACCAATAGTCTGTGTTACACGTGTTTACTGATGCTTTTTATCCCCGTGTCCACGTGACAAGTCACGTGACACGAGGGTAATGGTATTGTTGTGTATGCATTTGTTTCATGTGAGAGCGTAACGCAAGTGTAGGTCCGTAATGCGTACACGTATTTAGTTATGTGTAAACTCAGCTGTATTGTCTTGTTTTCTGCCCGGCCTGACCGATCGATGAAATCGATCATCGATATCAATCGTTATAATCCATCAACATTTTTTCTCGCGCGCGATTGGTCTTAACACGTCACGTGACGCAGCCAAAACTGGGGAATATCCGGGTGATATTTCCCAAGTGATATTCCCCAGTTTTAAAATTTGCGTTTCACGTTCGCAGGTTCAGTTTTTGTCTCAAATAAATTGCTAAATTAAATAAAACTGATTGTTTTGAACAGACTAGAAATATTTTTGAACACCAACAAAATTATTTTGATGTTTAACGGCTTGGCCGACCGATATCTTCCACGGCAAACAGAGCGGCCTTGTGAAAAAATATTTGAAGGATAATAACTACAATAGCCTCCCTTTGGCTTCAAAAATATGCTCGGATATTTGTCCTTGGACATTATCTGTTCCTCGCAGACCACAGTTTTCCTCGAGCTTCGCTCTCGGAAAAACTGTTCGATTCTCGGAACAGATAATGTCCGCGGACAAATATCCGAGCATATTTCCTCGCCAAATGGAGGCTATTGTTTATATAACAACCGATGCCAATTAATTGATTGATATTGGAAATCGATGACCAATCGATGAGGGAAAATGTTGTGACTTTTTTAAAACATGATCGATTTTCATCGATTACAATTGACTTTCATCAATTGTCATCGATTTTCATCGACTCGTTTCGAAATTCGCTCGAATTTCCGCACCAAAATAGGTTAGGCTCCCATTTTGACTTAACGCCTCGATAATAGCATGACACACAAGTGTTTTTGGGAAAACCAATTGGATTTACCTCGTTATCCAAAGGAATTAGACGCTCTACAAATTCATATAGCGTTTCAAAATATGTCCGTGAAGATCACAATCGTCCCGCTTGAGCGCGGTTAGCACTAGACACCAGTCAAATTAAGCCCCAATGGGGAGGGTTACGCTACTTTTGATCGACGGAACAATATTGTCATCGATTTTCATTGATTGTTTTCCATTTGGATCGATTATTATTACTACACGTCAACTCAGCAACAACTTCAAACAATATTGTCGCACGATCAAAAGTAGCGTGTCCCTCCCCATTGGGGCTTAATTTGACTGGTGTCTAGTGCTAACCGCGCTATATGAATTTGTGGAGCGTTCTAATTCCTTTGGATAACGAGGTATGTCCAATTGGTTTTCACAAAAAACATTGGTGTGTCATGCTGCTTATCGAGGCGTTTAAGTCAAAATCGCTCAAATTGCGTTTAAACACATTGTAAGGATAGCAAACAACACCATGTAATGGTTTCCTGAACTTTATTCAGTAATTTCAATTTTATTTATTGCTCAAAAATGTTCCTATGATTATATTACGCCCGGTCAGTACGTTTGCGTAATTTATACGCTGTGAGATATCGATGACAATCAGTAGCAATCGATGACAATCGATGCAATTAAGGAAATTTTACAGTGACTATCGATCGGTCATCGATTGATACCAATCGATATCAATCAAGTTCAACTAACAATTATCGATTGATCGATTGATTTCCGATCATCGATTTTCGTTGGGCCGGGTTTCTGGTGTGAATTTAAGAAAATTAAGTAAATTAACCTTAAAGTGTGAATTCAAAAACCTCAGCTAAAAACATTTGATTTTTTAATTTAATTTTAGACTTTTAATTCCACCGCAACGAATGGAAAGGAAATTATATACTTTCACTGAAGGGTACCAGAATTCAGAGAATAGCATTTTATCCTCAAGAATGGAGTGGCCCATATTTGCATGCGGTTAGAGCTCTATGGATGTGTAAAAGGTACATACATGATAGCTAACAGATAACTGAGAGCCAAATAAATAAAACCTATCCTCATTAGCCTCGTTTTCATGTTTATGCAAAAATTGAAATGCCTATAACTGAAGAAATAATTCAATAACAAGAAATATTGTGTCAAAATGAGTAAATACGTGGAGGTTTAAGTCCATATTCCTATTTTGAGGAGAAGTAAGCCATTTTAAAAACATGAAAACGAGGCTTGTGAGGCTGGGTTTTGATTTCCCATACAAAATGTCTTAAATTTGAAAGAGCCATAACTTTGTAGCCGTTAAGCCAAAAACGCTCAACATCACAATATAACATGTTTTGCAGTGCTTGGTAATGTAATAGCATCAATATTATTGAAATCCTTGCCAGACATTTATGAATAAAGTATATGGTTATGGTTGTGGTGTATAAATAACCGGCTAGCATCATTGGTTATTTCATCAGTTACAAAGGTGCCCTAACGTGGCATAAGTGCCCTAAACGTTACATAAGTGCCCTGGACGTTACACAAGTGCCCTATTTTACGTGACAAAAGTGCCCTTCAATCTAACTCTCTCTCTCTCTCTCTCTCCCTCTCTCTCTCTCTTCATCTTTTTATTTCCTTGCTGAACGCCGTTAAGTTCAAGAAAAAAAAGTGATGGAGATTTAATAGCAGTTATTACAGATTTCAGCGGTTTGACATGCAAACGAGGCGAAAGGGTCAATCTGGTATTGTTTGCCGTTTGACATGCAACGAGGCGATGGTCAATCTGGCATTGTATTGGCCCATTAGCCTCATTTGTAGGCTCGATTCAGGAGCCGCTGTTCGGGAAAATGAGCCAGAACGAAGACCGGACTCGAGAGAGCGGCGGAAATCGAGCCTGACTCGTTTGCATACTTTTTAAAAACAAAATAATATTTGACTGCGGGCTCATGCAACTGTAATAACAGCTATTGTGTGTTTTTTATCCCACATACTATTACTGTAATTTTCTGAAAATTATTTTCGTAATAAGTCGGTTATGAAAAACGCTACAAAGCTATAATTTAGACCAGCTCGCGGCTCGCTTCGCTCGAGCGTCGTTTTCTTTTCACCCCATCCCCACCGCGGCTCCTAAGGATACGACAGTCTCCTTCGAAGCCGTTATTCGGTGTCGTCACGCAACGCTTCTTACTAGTTGGGAGGGGCGTTGCGTGACGACCCAAATGAGACTGCTGCTCAGAAAGATGTCAGAAAAAGACATGAAATTTCAGTCTGCTTTATATTTATCATGATAAACTATCTAACACAATATTTGATACATGTTCATTTTCCTTGCTCAAACAGTGATCCCTGCAACCACAAGTATGGAGAACGTTTCTCCTTCTCCAGCTGGTGAAGTTTCACACCACAACATTTGTCCAAGCGACAGGTATATGGATTTGTTTTAAAAAAATGAACATATTTTACTGTATCGCTATTAAAATCTAAAATGACTACCGTTAGAGTTATTCCGGTACCTTTTAGGGTATTAAGCGGGAAAAAATTATGACAAGAACTAGTTTTGTCTTAGAATTGGTAACTCTTAGGGGTGAAAATGAATTGGAGGCTAGCCACGCCCACAAACGAGATTCCGGTAACTCATTAGGGGTTCTTTTCAAAATTTCCGACGATCACTCCCGTCACCTTTTATATGGGAGTCCCCCCCCCCCCCCCCCCCCCCCTCCGGGTCTACATATGTCAGCTGTCTGATTCTCCTTGGCTAGTTCCTAGGCCCCTATATTTCGATCCTACGTATACCAGCAGCATTTTCGTTCGCGGTCCTTTGCTTCTTATTCACTTCCTATATTTCGCCACGTGGTCCGAGCGAATTAAAAGGTGAGGTCTTTGGCCCTTTCTCTTTCACTGTGAGGATTCAGAAGTGTCTAGCCCACGTGGACGCAGACTTGGCCAGTTTTCAGCTACTAATTAAATAAAGTGCATGGTTTGTATTCTAAGGGACGCGTTTGGAGGACTTAAGATCCGGGAGTGATGGGGGGGGGGGGGGGGGGTGGGGGGGTAGTATCAGAATTACAGTATTCAAGATGGTTTACTGTAACCAAATATCTTTCTAAGCAATGCCATTTATTTTTAGCGTCACCCACAGCTGGTCAAACCAGCACATCTCCTGACGAGGCCACTGAAGGGAAAACTATTTGGGGAATCCCACAAGTGGGATTTATCTTCCTTGTCGTCGTGGTTGTCGTCGTGGTTGTCGTCTTGCTAGTAGCTGTTACTTACTTTATTTGCAAGTTCTGCAAATCTAAAAACCCCGTACAACTCCTAGTAAAGAGGAGAGAGTTGTAACCCATGTTGTCAACACATAAATCCTCATAACTAGGATCAATACATTTTATATAACCTGTTGTAATCCATCAAAATTTTTTCTCGCGCGCGATTGGTCTAAACACGTCACGTGACACAGCCAAAACTGGGGAATATCCGGGTGATATTCCCCAAGTGATATTCCCCAGTTTTGAAAATTTGCGTTTCAACGTTCGCAGGTTCAGTTTTCGTCTCAAATAAATTGCTAAATTAAATAAAACTGATTGTTTTGAACAGACTAGCAATATTTTTAAACGCCAACATAATTATTTTGATGTTTAACAGCTTGGCCGACCGAGATCTTCCACGGCAAACAGACAGCTCACAGTTTTCCTCGAGCTTCGCTCTCGGAAAACTGTTCGCTTCTCGGAACAGATAATGTCCGCGGACAAATATCCGAGCATATCTCCTGGCCAAATGGAGGCTATTGTTTATATATAAACTAAACGCTAGTTTAGGATAATTTGACTGAAATGATTACGAAAAAGAACTGAAAATATTCTTAGCAAACTAGTAATATGTGACTCGCAGGTCCTCGCGAAGGGAGGGAGGTGTGATAACGAAGCCTTTTTAGAGATTGACAGTAACATCGAGATCTGTGTGCACGCCTTTCCCGTTCACAATCTTGTTTTGGAAAGTTGTCACGTTTTCCTTCCTTAGGGTCCCTCTGGAAACCAGCCTTAAGGCCATGTTACACGTGGCATTTCAGTTCCTGCAACTTGTCTCGCAATTTTGGTGCGGCACAAGTTGCATGAAAAATTGCATAGTGTAACACCCCATTTTTGCAACTGCAATGCAACGAAAATGTTGCGTTGCGAGTTGCAAGAAACGTAGAACTATCCTCTACTTTTCGCAACGTTGCGACACAAGTTGCTGTGTGTGACACGTCCAATCGCAACTTGCAACGCAATTTTGTTAAAATGAGCCAATCAGAGCACGTCCTTCGCTCGCGCAGATTTCAAGATGGCGGCCGGAGAAAGGCGCGTTGCAAGTTGCGAAAAAAAAATGCGAACGAGTGACACCTCCAGTCTGCAACTTGCAATGTTTTTCAGTCCTCATCATTGCGTTTGCAAGGAAAATTGCCTCGTGTAACATGGCCTTTAGAGCTGAATGGGGCACCCTGCTCAAATAAAGTTTTACCTTTCTGTACCTGGTTAAATATTTTAAGAATATAAATAAATTAAAATAAATTAAAATTATAATACCGCTTCAACTGTATTATTTATGATTATTATATAATATGGATTTAGGGAAGGATCCAGGGGTCCCGCCTTTTTATTGCAAAAATGTAAAGCCTGAAGGACTGAAGAGGGAGGGAGAACTCCTATGCAAAAGAGACGAGTTAGCCTGTGTACATCCGCCTTTTCCAAAAGGCGGATGTACACAGGCTAGAGACGAGTACACGACTTAATTTTTAAACGCGAGGAAGCCCTAAAACTGAAACATGCCCGTCAATGCCATATATGGAGTGCGCCACCATGATGTGCAGTGGTGCAATATATGTATTAAATGATTACTTTTTGTTATTAAGGTGACGCAAAACCCTTGCTCTCATTATGTATGTATTATTTAAAGAGTATGCACGAACCATAACGACTGATGCCGACAATACGCGAAATATTTATGAGGATATTTTTTTATAAATGCTGTTTTCGGCGTATTAGTAATTACACGTGCGATTGAAATATTCAGGCACGAGCTTGTTGTGCATTTCACTCTCGAAAAATACTGTTTCGAGAGCTCGTTTGTTTCTACTGAAAAACGGTATTTTTTACAGGTAATTCAAAATTATCAAACCGTAATCCATCGCCACTAATTGAAACTTAAAAAGGTGTACACGTGTATTTACGGTGGTTCAGTTTGTTTCGACTAAGGTTTGTTTTTCCATTGGATTTTGTTTATATTTATGTTTGTTTATAATTGAACAGCTGTTTTTGCCATGGTGTTCAAGAAATATGTTGTTGTTTCCGATACAAAATAAAGTTATTTATGACTGTTGTCTGGTTTCTTTGAATAGCGTTGACTGAATACGAAAAATAAAGAGTCCGCGAAATTGAATGAAATATATAACAAATTTAAGAACTTGCATGCTGAAAATTGCGAAAAATAATAAATCCACTTGTTTTTTTATATAACTGGCGATGGTATGTATCAGGCCTTGCCTTTCTCTTGTGCACTACAAACCTCTCGAAATCTTCACTCACCTTGAAAAGTACGCGGTTAATTACCACGTTATTGTACTTATTTTTTACGGCACGTGCACTGGAATACGGCAAATTATCATAATTAGATTCACAGCTCTAAAGGCGTCGTTGTTGAATATATTATTGACTCGTGTGATCTTCGGAGACGGGAAAAATTACAACTTTGTGTCCAAGCTTTCGTCGCGGATATAGAATTTCCGGAATTGATACTCGAGGAAGGTAAACTTAGTACATTGTACTGTGATGTGACAGAAGCGGAATTTCAAAAAAGCCTTTCAAAAAGAAGATCGAACGTTTCAAAGTCTAATTTTCACATTTTTACTCCCTTAGATGCTAACAACTTCCAACGAGTCTTGAAATTGCAAAATCTGCTTCTGCCACATCACAAAAGAGGTTATTATCTACCATTAGGTAATACAAACATTTAATTTAGAACGCTTCTCAAGATGAAAGCTTGGACACAAAAATTGCATGTCCGCAATTCTAACTTTAGAAGCTTAAAGTATCACCGTACAGCGCGATCTGCCAGAAAAACCACAATCATGATATAGTTCCATCATCAGCCAATATCCCTATTAAGTTTCAGCGGAATCGACTTTCAAAATTCGGAGATTTGAAGGTTTAGAAGACAACACTCACCCCAGAAATTAAGCTTATGAATTTATTCATGAACAAGGGTCCTGCGCCACCTTAAACTTGATATACCATTTCATTATTTTATAGTTGGGCTCGGCGGGCGCCATTTTTCATTTAATAACACTTCTTCCTGTATTCTTATTGGCTTTTTTTTTTCGCTCGAAATTTTTAAACTTCTCTTTTGATGATCGAACGCGCGAACAACAAACAGTTCAGTTTTTTTATTTTATTTTTAATATATATATATTTTTATTTAAACAATATTGCATAAACTTCGCGATTAATTAACGGCGAAATATTTCATCTGAATATAAAGATGCACCTAAAACTTCGCCGTTACTTAACGGCGAAATATTTCATCTGTATATAAGGATGAACCTAAAACTTCGCCGTTAATTAACGGCGAAATATTTCATCTGTATATAAGGATGAACCTAAAACTTCGCGGTTAATTAACGGCGAAATATTTCATCTGTATATAAAGATGCACCTAAAACTTCGCCGTTACTTAACGGCGAAATAGTTCATCTGTATATAAGGATGCACCTAAAACTTCGCCGTTAATTAACGGCGAAATATTTCATCTGTATATGAGGATGAACCTAAAACTTCGCGATTAATTAACGGCGAAATATTTCATCTGTATATAAACAGTTCGGGCCATACCCAGTTCTGGAGACCTGTTTTCCTGTGATGTGATTGGCTGAGACAAAACCAAAACAAAGCAAATTTGACCGCGAGAAACTGGGCACTAGTAAAGTCTTGGATATATTTTCTCGTCGCGGCCATGTTGTAATGCGGCGGTCGTCGAGTGATCTAAAATTCACTCAAACAGTCGAAGATACCATTTATTTCAGTATTACAGAAATTCAACGAACATTTAATCAGCTTTTACGCACGCAGGTTGAATCGCGCGAATTTGTTGAAGATCAAACTCTCGCGCGGTGCTCTTGCGGCCGCGAGTGAAACAGGAGTGAAACGAATGCCCTGCTTGTTCTTACTGTACTTTTGGCTTGATTTGGGCTTTGCAGTTATAGTAGGTTCTCCTTCAAAAGCGAAGTAAATAAACCTGAAGGCTCAGAGGGCATGACAGACTTCGAGAGTCCCACTCATCCGTAATTTACTGCCAGATTTGAATGCCAAGTGCCCTCAGTCTTTTCAAAGTACTTCCATGCATTAGATATATTTCCGGGTAGCTATTCAGTTGGAAACCAATCTCATAGGTTATTGGTGTAATTTTCGAATAGCAAATGTGTGTGCAAGCATTATCATCAAATCTGTAATAATTTAGCTATGTTTAATTTTCATGGCAAATCAAAACATCTCTCCCTGTTGTACAGTATACATGTACATGTATTATTGTCTGGCCAATTTCGATGCCCTGCAGATAATCCTTTTTCAGGTAAAATATTAGCTTGAGATCAGGCTCCTGAAGAAAATTTGCGAGCGAAGCGAGCCGAGTCGCGCTAGTAAAATATGAAAGCCTTAACCAACTAGCAGAAAAGGCAAGTTTGTGTAAATCATTGTGTTGGCTAGTAAACCATTTTTTTTTTATGGTGTAAACAAGCGCCCTTGGATGGACCTGCTAAATGTTCAGAAGCAATGATTGATTGTTTAGCTGGGGCTTAAGAGACCTTAAGACAGCCAGCATTAACTCAAGTGGCCACCAAGCTACTCCAATACATCAAGGTGTCACAAATAAAAGTAACAGAACATAGCCATTAAAATAAAATTCAATTTATTTTTAACATAACTTGACCTTGTATCCCAACCAGTACAAATAGGAGAAAGAATTTTAACATTAAATATGTGCATCTCAGGGAAAGCTTGTTTATTTACTCCTGTCGCAGTTTCTTTGTCGATTGAAGGACCTGGAACAAATAATGTTACAGTTTTAATCAGTATTGATTTCAAATATGTTGTAGATGTTGTAGTATATTAATTTTACAAGTGGCTGAAACATGCTTAAGGTAATTTTGTTCATATCAGTATTAGTAAGGAGAGAGAAAGGTGCCATTATTATTTTTGCTGAATTTGTTTTGCATCTCCATTTCATTGGGTGGTAGCCTGAGATCAGACTCCGACAGGCTAATTGGGTGGCTGATACATGTATGCGAACTGATACTGTAAACTAGTATCCAACACAGAGATAACAGCAGTCAGTTTATTAACTCCTCTGAAGATGCATAACTTTAGCTAGCATACAGAATTGCTTGGAGTGTGGGAAAGCTATAATTCAATTTTTTAATTATGTTTTTGCACTACATGTACATGTGATTGCTGTGAGTACTATTTTGATTTTGGAGAGAAAATTATACATAAAGTTCCCTGGAACAAAAAATGGCAAGACTGCACCGCCACCTGCTTGCCTATTTTTGCCACTTTGGTGAGGTATTTGGCATTAAACTGGCTTTGACATCACCAGTGATGCATCTGTTATCAAGTCACAGGGCAAAATTTGAAACCATAAGTGAATACCACCAAATTTATAAACTTGATAAATTAAAAAAAATAATAATAATAATCTGTCAGCATTGGGTTAACCATGAAGCAACGCAAAACTCACAATGCCTCCCAATCAAAAATGTGGCATAATTTATGATAAATACAGTCAAAGCTCTCGTTGCAACCACTTGCATAAGCGACCACGCTCTACATGTAGTTACAACCACTTTTAGGAACTGTACCAACTGATCTTTTCCTTTGTTTTAACCCTTTAAGCCCCGGTAGAAATGCCATATTTTCTAAAATGGTAACTATAGACCCAAATACCACAAGTAATATACCATTTGAAAGGTATTGTTTGGGGTATGTCATAAATCAACACAGCAGACATACAGGAAGTCACAGATTGGATTGAAGAGTGTCCAGAATGAAAAAAGAAAAACGTTCAAAAATACCTTATTCCTTGTATATATTGGGTATACCCCTAAACAATAGCTTAATTTTCAGCTCTTGGTGTGTGGGTATAATGTTATCAGATATTCACTTGACCTTAAAAGTGTAACAGGCAAAAGTTGCAAAAGTTGAGGAGGTGGTTAATCAAGTCTGATATAGGAGGGGGGTATGATTTTATGCTTCCAATGTGCAGATCTTGCCAAGATGTTTTTGGTGTCCAAATTTCATACAGATTGGCCCATTATTGAGCTTGTAACTCATTCTGTGCCATATGGCACTATCAGGGCTTAAAGTGTTAAGCTCTCGTAAGCGACCACTTGTTGTGCTACACCTCAAGTTACGACCGCATTTTCGAATTCCTGAGGTGGTCGCTTATGAGAGCCTTGACTGTAATTTGAAAATAAAAATTTAAAAACATGATAGTGTGTTGTTAAAGACCAGGAACAAATAAATGCATGGAACATTTTCGCTGGAACATAAATCAAAAGCCTTTCCTAGTGATAGAAATTAATAGAGTATACATTGTAGACTTAATTTGTTTCTTGTGGGTCTGACAAGCCAAATGAATGCAATCAGCATGACTGTGTTAAAGGAATTATGGGGAGCAGGGATGGCACAGCAGAGGTGAGAGCACTCGCCTCCCACCAATGCGACCCGGGTTCGAATCTCGGACCCGACATCATATCTTGGCCAAGGGTTTTTTGCCGGATACTACGATTTTCCTCCCTCCACAAAAACCAACATTTCAAAGTTCCAATTCGATCTGGAAGAGTGGAAGAGTGGATTTTCACTGAAATTGCCATTATTTATTTATTTATTTTTAATTGTATTTTTAATTAAAGTACACTAAACCCATGAATATATTTCGTGAACATATTTCATTTTGCCTTGGTGAATGCTTTGTTTAAGAAATGTTGTACATGGCCAATAGTATTCCCTACGACTTCTCTAACTTTATATTCCTTCATTTAGATCGACTTTTCATGACCACGTCGATGGTGTCGAAACTCGTAATCTTACGCTTTGATCATATTACATGGCGCCCAAATTACACAGACCACAGATTTTCAACGGCCGTGCATATGAACAAAGTATCGTGCATTATTATGACTTCTGTTTTGACCAAAATGAAGTACATTTACTCTTGACTAGTTTCTCACAAGATTTTTTTTAAGAACCAAAAAAATTGTTACATACCTTAAATTTTCACTTAACCAAGGACAAACACTGTAACGCGGCCTTCGAAACTAACACGTTTGATCGATTTTCAACGCAAATATCTTCTCCCCAACGCGAAGGACGCCATCTTTCTTTAGTTCACCGTCTTGCTGAGATGTCCCTTTATACTCCCGCACAGTCTTATGGGCGAAGCACAAGGGACAAAAATGCTAGGTGTTTAGAAAGCGGGATGAATGGAGTTTTTCCATGAGGACCCAAGACGCCATTACTGATGACGTCATCCGGTCTCCAGAACTGGGTATGGCCCGAACTGGTGAGTGACGGTGGCTTTGTTTGTCGTTACAACAAACTTTAAATAATCTTAAATCACACGTAAGAACACACTTCTTAAATTATTTCATAGAAACACCCAAAGCTTTTAAAATTCACAAATATACTTCGTTTTCAGGTTAAGCCCAGTGATTGTGTTTGTACATCCTTAGAAAGACTAAGCTTAAAGGAGCTATGTCACGGATGGCGTATCTTGAATCTTGAATCTCTGAATCTTGAATATCTGAATCAGACCCTCCCGCCCCAGACTCTCGCGGCTCCGCCGCTCGCGACATCGGCTTCGCCGCTTACGAATTTTGCCTTCGCCGCTTACGAATTTTGCCTTCGCCGCTTACGAATTTTGCCTTCGCCGCTTACGAATTTTGCCTTCGCGCGCCAACAAGACCGCCAGCTACACAGGCTAGAATAGTGAACGTTAAAGTGCCTATAACCTTTTTTTTTTTATTTTCTCATCTGAATCTAAACATCACCAAAGGAAATTCTGCGAAAATATTTTCCCATTTTCAGAAAACGCGAATTGTTTATGAATGTTTATAAAACTTTCAAATTTGCCGCCATTTTGGATCACCATTTGCTTTAGTCTCCCCTGGGTCCTTCTCGGTTCACAAAGGATCTGTGACGTAGATTAAGGAACACGTGACATCAGACAAAGGAACTGTGACGTAGATTAAGGAACACGTGGCTTCAAAACAAAGGAATTGTGACGTACATTCAGGAAAATGTGAGCCCGTCGGCCTTCTTACAGCGGGCCGGGACGGGTATACCAAACAAAAATAGGATTTTGAAGATTTGAAACATTCATAAAAAATTCGCGTTTTCTGCAAATCGCAAAATGTTTTCGCAGAAATTCCTTGGGTAATGTTTAGATTCAGATGAGAAAATAAAAAAAAAAAGGTTATGGGCACTTTAAGCTCACGTTTCAAGAATGGCTGCATGGGATTTCCTTTGTTGACTTTATTGATTAATCTTGTAGACGACAAATCAAAAGAAAGGAATCCATTCTTAGTGAGGATGACTAACGATGGCGAGGATGGAAATGGGTTATGTACAATACGGACAAATTTGAAACGCAATGGCATTCCCTTGTAGAAAGGAGCTCACGAGGAAGGTACTGGTGGACTAACGATGGCGAGGATGAATGGATTAGTTATGAACAAATCACGAATTCCCTTGACTCGGCGATTTCATGGGTACATCTTATCTACATACCAGTAGTCGAGGAATCAGTAAAAATGAAACCGGCCATTTATAGGAAGACTCAAGTCACACAGGATGACTAAAGGTAGCAGCGGAAGCTCTACTCGAAATGCGGAAAACGTGTGTCAGCAAATAAACATGTGAACTTCACCTTTGCGTTTGTTTAGTTTCATATTGGAATTCTTTTCCATCCTCGTAATCGCCGGGCGGTTCATTATATCGTCATTAACTAGTTGGGTCATGTCCTTTATGCATGCATATGGAAAACTACTCTCGTAAGTAGACAGTTTCTACTAACTTACGGCCGTCCTTGATAAAACCTCGTTTGAAACTCCAGCTTATACAAACTCTATAATGACTGATATATTTACACATTCCCGTAAGCGGACAGCTCCAGTTGCGAACACTTCCCGAGGGCATCCGCTTGGCTTATGGGAGCTTCGACTCGATATGTTTAAACTACAGAGCGTGATATTTGCAATGTTTACAAATCAGACGAAAAGTTCACTGTGCTCCACTGTGCGCACAATTTGGCGGGAAGCTAAGCGTAGTAGAAACCACTGCTTGCTGGTAACAATTTAAGGCACTTTGGCAGGATATTTTAAGTCATTTTTTTGCGATGAACAAAATTACCTTCAAATTGAAGGAAACCTCAAAATAATAGTTGGAATAGGCGGAAAAACACCAAAGAGGTAACAATAAACCAAAAAGGAACAAGGATGGTTAAGATTGGCGAAGATTGAGACGGATTACGAACGACAAACGCGACTGAAATAATTTGGCTAACTTTTCAAGATGGGCCACCATGTGACACCAGCTCGGTTCGTTTTCTGTGTTCATGCGCCCATGCGATATGCGATATATATGCAATTTATAAAATGTATAGCAAGTTTAAATATACGATGAAATATTTATAATATATTACCTTGAGTCGCACTAGTCGTAGCTGGAAGAGAAGTTATGGCAGGCATAACTGGCTTATTTACTTATGATCCTTAAAAATAGTTTTAACTCAGTTTTCAGTGTTGTTGGTTGAGCAGTTTCTGTTGTGAGTCAGTTGGAATGCTAGAGTTCCTATCGTATTGAAAACCTTCGGAGTGACTCCGTGCACGTGCTGTCGATGCTGGCTCTTGAAGAAGGTAATGTTTCACAAGGCTACAAGGACAGATTTCAGGATTTATAAGGCGTGACACTTGAAGGAATTGTAAGCATGCACGTGTCACGCGGAGACACGCGTAACTAAAACGCTTTTTTGCTCTTTTTAAGCGGTGTGTTTGTTTATTGCTGGAGAAGAGTTATCGATAAACACCAAAATAAGCTTCAAAAAGTACGGATGCCTTCAGCAATTGAACTGTTTGAATCATTTATACGTGAGGAGAAAAAGATACATGTAGGAGGTTAATTATATCCTGAGAGAATGTGCAAGATTAGCAGATTTTTTTTATGCTCTGAGAGATTGACTATGATACGAAGGGATTTTTCCCTATCGTTTGTCACCGCCCTACCGTTTTGTCGCCGTCCGTTTGTCACTGCACTCGGCACTTCGTTATTTGGGTATGGTTGTTGACACGGGTAGACTGCAAAACAGTCGTATTTTTTGCGTTGGTCTGTCAAACAAATGCGCGCGGTCTTTGAACGAAAGGTCTGGAGCGAGTGTGAAAACGGAGAGTGGAACTGGGGAGAGACGCTGTATTCTCGCCTCACACGCGTATGAGGCTCGCGCGCTTCGCACGCGAGGATCCACGCTTTCGGCGCTTCGCGCCTTGCGACCAGCGATTTAGAGAAAAAACGACTGTTTTGCAGTCTCATGACACGGGAGTTTGCTTATTAAACCCTTTAGGGGAGGGGTGGGGGGGACTTTTAAGGTGCCCAGTTACCAATACCTTTTACCATAAAACGAAGAACAGGAAATAGGTAAAACTATATAATTTCATATAGAGATCATTTTTTTTCAAGAATGACATTTTTTGGATTGACTGGTGATCCCCCGGAGCTGTGACGTCATATGTCTGCTTTTATTAATGATTTAACGAAGCAAAAATGTATATTCTGCATTGTTGTAGCCAAGAGTATTTTACCTGGAAGTGTGTTTTTGACCCACTGAAAGTAACTAGAGCGTTTAGACAACTTGAATTGTTTGATTGACAGGTGGCTTCAAAGTTGTCACGTTTCCGCCATTATTTCGTACCTTATGGTCCTTATGTTGGATAACTGGCTTTCAGAATATTTGAAAGCACAAAGAAGAGTCAAAATCAATAAAACACCTTTTCTTAAAAAAAAAAAAAAAAAAAATGGGAATTTGCTCACTCTACTTCATGCCATGCAGCACACAAACACATTGTTGACAAATTAAAATTTGTGTATCAAATTATAGTTTAATTATATGTCAGAAATAAATAACTTATTAAAGTATGTCAGTCAGTCTCTTAAATTGTCATAACACAGTTCAAAACCAGGAGAAGGAAAATTGGTAAACACTCCGTGATCGAGTCAATTCAATTACAACTCTTCAAATACAAGTAACATTCTTCTTCATTAGCAAGTTCTAATTACTGTATATTAGAAAACCGACAAAAAAAAAAGATTGCAAAACCTGTATAAAAATAGAGAACGTAATATGTTTTTATTTATTTTTATTTACTGGTTTATCTACCAGTAAATTAAATAAGATAATCATGAGATAGTTCGTCCAGTGTATTTCTCTCCTCTTCTGACGAATTATGACTCTGAGTCGACCACATAATTTCTGACTAAAACATTAAAAACAAACAAATAAACAACTTTTTATTTAAGTGTCAGAGGATTTAGCACTGCTGTACTAATTGTGGACACCTGTGAATGAACAAACAAATATTGCAAATAGAACATAAAGTTGTTAAGAATCCCAACTGGTGGGAGGCTGTCTAGTTGGTTATTTACAAAGCGTGGCCGAGGAGTTGAACTCGGGACTACAGAGAGCAAATCCAGCTAGTGGCAGGGTGGGAGGATTTGAACCAGGGACCTCCAGATTTCAAATCCAGCTCCCTAAACCACTCGGCCACGCCGCCGCCTCCTGTGCATCCTTATGATGTACATATTTAATGTGTTCAGAAGTATAAGTTACTGCAGCTGAAAGAGTTGCTGTTTCAGAGAATCACCTGTTCCATAATTTGGTCCCGTGACTATAAAGGTTCTCCTGCCTTCAGGTTCATGGGTGTAGTGCAGGAAACTATATTACTTTTATTATTAATAAACACTAAGTGCCAGAGTGTATTTTTGTTTGTTTGGACTGAGTTGTAGTTATTTGATCTCTTGTAAGGGTTTCAATCTCTTCCTTTGTGAACATGCGGAATTTCTTATCTGGTGTGGCAGTTCCAAGCTGAAATCACAAGATCAAACAATGTTAGCTCAAAATATCAAATTAAAATCTCCTAATTGATTGTCCTGAGAATTTGGTCCCGGGTGAGGGGAGAGGGTACCTCCCCCCCCCCCCCCCACCCCCATATAAGTATCATAGGTATGTGCTGCCCCAAGGGGTATGGTTTTTTAGGCCGTTTTGGTCTGAAAACGAGTATAGATTTTGAACATTTTACATTTTGGTCTCAAATTGGGTATGTTTTGCCTGCTTGTCTGAAAACAGGGTATAGATTTTTTTCCTTGAAAAGGGGGAAATATTTAAGGTTTGCATATTTTGGTAGCATGCGTAGTAAGAGGAGGCATAGTAAGAGGAGGGGGGGGGGGAGGAATCATGGAAAAACTGAGTGGGAGGAAGCCTAGGGGGAAGGGAAGGAATGCATTCTTTCCCTTCTTCCTCTCCCCCCCCCCCCCCCCCCCCCGCTTCACTACTATGCCACTACGCCTGCTATGCACAGGCTACCGGGGTACAGTGTTTGTTTTTTTGGCATAACGAAAAATAGCTGTTTGATGTGAATAAGTATTAACTTACCTCTACATTTGTGGCATTGAGTTTCTCTTCCATGACTTGCTTGAGTATTGTTAGGGAAGATTTACATGCTTCTCTCAGCGTCATGGACTGTAACAGGATAATCACAAGGGAAATTATTGACATATGGCCGGCGCATTCCCCTTCCAGAGCTCGACAAAAGAATTGAGGTGAGGACGTCAAATGCCTGATTGTGTTCAACATTCACCCTAAATTCCTTGCAACGAGAATACGTTGCAACGAGAATACGTTTGCAACGAGAATTTTCCCATACTGTATCCATTTCCATCCTCGCCATCGTTAGCCATCCTCACTTCCTAATTCGCCCCATGTAAAGGAATCCAAGAGGGTCTTGGATTCCGGATTCCGCACCGTGGATTCCGGATTCCAATGACTGGATTCCGGATTCCATGCCTATGGATTCCGTATTCCAAACGTTCCGAGATTCCGGATTCCAAAGCTTTCAGCTCTGGTTTTCATTCGTACTTCGACAGCAGATTCTGCTATTAAATTACGAAGTCATCTTTTTGAAAAAAGAACATACTGTACCATTTTCTTTTCAATATATCAGAATGTACATTTTAATATCTAAAACTTGAGTTCCTACTGCGTCGATTAAATTATTTTAAACTTGTTGGCGTACCTGTTGACAAGAGGCGTCTCTGAAGTCCAGTAATCCGCAGTAATCCACAACAATGAAGCTATCTGACGAAGTGTTCTCATTGAAACGATTATAACATTAACAGAACCAAAAGTACTACGGAATAGAAGGTTAGTGCTTTTGCATATTCAAATTGAAATCACCTGTTAAAATTATTCATTTCTTTCTCTTATTTTCTAGCTACATTCAGGGCCCACGCAGCCGCAATATTTTGAGTGCGGGCTAATGCGAACGTGTACACATGAACCAACTAGGGGTCCGGGGGCATGGTCCACTGGAAAATTTTTGAATTTACGTCTTCTGAAATTGCTGGAAATGCATCTAAAATTAACAAACGCCGTGAAAATTACTAACTTTCAGCGCTTAAAAAAGCGTTGTTTTTATAAATACATGTACAATAATAAACATTTATTATCCGGTCTTAAAATTCACTATCAAATCCGGCTTCATATAATGAAATTTACTCAACTGTATTACTAAACCCTAAACCAGGGATAGTGGTCAGAAAGGAAATTAACAAAGACGGTATAGTCATATCTATTCTGTATGATGTTGGCAATGAATTCAATTTTAGTTTTCGTTCTTTGAGTCCACAAGCACTCAAATAACTCCTCGGGCAGCATTTATTTGCTTTTATAAAATTTTGGTCATATAACGCGCGCTCTGATTAGTCAATTCGAGCCCTAAAGTACGCGCCCAAAGTCACGCACGTGCTTTATCGAGTTTCATGCATAATAAAGTACCAATGTAAACACGCGTTCTGATTGGTTGATACAACGTGCGCGCGCGTGCTTATGAGAGTACAAAGCGCGGAAGCTCACGAATGCTCACGCCATCCGCTAAGTTGTTTTGAAAATAAAAGCACATTTGTGAGGAAAATAATATAAAAATATCATGAAACAACCAAAGAAACTTGGAGAAGAAGTTGGGAGAAAACACTCCCCTATCGGCTCGTGTTTCCCCTACACTTCTTACATGCTCGCGCCGCTTCCTGTGTGTTTTTATAACAGAACAGAGCACATTTGAGGGTCTTTAGGCACTTCTCTCGTGTTCTTAAGAATTCCCGCCATATAACTCAGTAATGCACTTGTGCGTAAAGCACATGTGTAAATCATCGCACGTGACAGCTAGAGATCGGCAGAGAGTACGTGAAAATTTCGTAAGGATTGGAATTTCAAGTAATAATTCGACCGAATTCAAAATTGCTGCTCGAAGATTTCTCTTGATGTTAACATCCGACACATGAATTCGCATACCTTTCTGAACATGACTCTAAACAACACTCCGCACATTATCAAAAAACTATTACGTACCTTTTTCCCGCTCAAATTTATGTTTTTTTCGATGTTTCCCCATCTTCACAGTTGAGTTGAAGCAGGGAACACGACTAGCTCGAGTTTCTCGATCGCCAGAATCAACTGGGTGCCTGTAATAGCGCTGCGCCCTATTACTAAAAATAGGTTTTGTCACATGAGACCAAATGAGACCTCCCGCACGGACTCAGACAAAACATTGCGATCTGTGAAAGGCAAATGTATGTGCGATAGACTACGAGTAGTCCCTAATTTTTCTCAGATCGAGCGATCGTACTCTCGGTTCACAAATGTTTTCCTTTGTAAGCAATTCTTTTTCACGCAAATCACAATGCAACAAACCAATCAAAGCCGTTTTCTGTTTTGAGCTTGACCTGTGATTGGAAACGCAAACATAGGATCGAAATTCATCAGAGGTTTTCCTGAGGTGTTGACTTGAATTTGCAAATTTGACAGCTATCCAATGTACATTGTACGCGTCTGATTGCATGGAGGAGCGTGCAGGAAAGAATGTGAGCTGTCGCAATTTTATACAGCATATTCTTCAATTCCACTTTGTTTAAAGTCCGCGCAGCTTTTCAACAATAGCACAATGAAATACAATGAAATACTACAAGAAAATATATCCGACGAACTCAGTTTGCAAAGGAAAAGCGTGGTTTCGTGACTATCTTGCGATGTGGTGTCATTTTACAAAATCCATGTTTTACAAATCCATGTTTTTACAAATCCATGTTTTACAATCCATGTTTTACAAATCCATGTTTTACAAATCCATGTTTTTACAAATCCATGTTTTACAAAATCCATGTTTTACAAATCCATGTTTTACAAATCCATGTTTTACAAATCCATGTTTTACAAATCCATGTTTTACAAATCCATGTTTTACAAATCCATGTTTTACAAATCCATGTTTTACAAATCCATGTTTTACAAATCCATGTTTTACAAATCCATGTTTTACAAATCCCATGTTTTACAAATCCAGTCCATGTTTTACAAATCCAGTCCAGTCCATGTTTTACAGTATGCCCATTAGTTAGAGGGGTCAGTGTTTATCAGTGATGTTATCATGACATCTGCTAAATATGTTTTAAAACAAACTAAACTAGTAGTGAGAATATACGATCAATGGCTGCTTTTTTATGTCGAAAAAGGCGAATTCTCCTAAATAGTCACCCGAATGGCGGGAAGTGGCTGCAAGACAACGTTTTTAGCCCATTAGAGAGTCATTAGAGAGGTCACAACCCGGGTCACAATTTGAAGTTTTGGACTAACAACGTTTCTTTCTCGGCGGGCCCGCATTTATTTTCGAATCTACAGCTTGTATAGATGATTATTCAGAGGTTCCTCCGCTCTTTCTTCGTTCAGAATATTGCTGTAGGTAATCCCGAACTCAATACCTCTTGCCGTGTGTGGTCCCTTGGTCTTTATTTATTCTCGAAATGATTGCGCAAGCGACGACAACAACGAGTCGTATATCTAGCGGTGATATTGATATTTCTCAACGTTTCAGTAAACGGATAACGATTTTTAGACATAACTCCCTATTTTAGAGATTCCGCTTTTTAGAGATTCCGTCTTTTAGAGATTCCTCCTTTTAGAGATTCCGCCTATTATAGATTCCGCCTTTTAGAGATTCCTCCTTTTAGAGATTCCGCCTTTTAGAGATTCCTCTTTTTAGAGATTCCGCCTTTTAGAGATTCCTCCTTTTAGAGATTCCGCCTTTTAGAGATTCCTCCTTTTAGAGATTCCGCTTTTAGAGATTCTGCCTTTTAGAGATTCCTCTTTTTAGAGATTCCGCCTTTTAGAGATTCCTCCTTTTAGAGATTCCTCCTTTTAGAGATTCCGCCTTTTAGAGATTCCTCTTTTTAGAGATTCCGCCTTTTAGAGATTCCTCCTTTTAGAGATTCCTCCTTTTAGAGATTCCGCCTTTTAGAGATTCCGCCTATTAGAGATTCCGCCTATTAGAGATTCCTCCTTTTAGAGATTCCTCCTTTTAGAGATTCCGCCTTTTAGAGATTCCGCCTATTAGAGATTCCTCCTTTAGAGATTCCTCCTTTTAGAGATTCCGCCTATTAGAGATTCCTCCTTTTAGAGATTCCTCTTTTTAGAGATTCCGCCTTTTAGAGATTCCTCTTTTAGAGATTCCGGCCTTTTAGAGATTCCTCCTTTTAGAGATTCCGCCTTTTAGAGATTCTGCCTTTTAGAGATTCCTCTTTTTAGAGATTCCGCCTTTTAGAGATTCCTCCTTTTAGAGATTCCTCCTTTTAGAGATTCCGCCTTTTAGAGATTCCTCTTTTTAGAGATTCCGCCTTTTAGAGATTCCTCTTTTTAGAGATTCCGTCTTTTAGAGATTCCGCCTTTTAGAGATTCCGCCTTTTTAGAGATTCCGCCTATTAGAGATTCCTCCTTTTAGAGATTCCTCCTTTTAGAGATTCCTCTTTTTAGAGATTCCGCCTTTTAGAGATTCTCTTTTTAGAGATTCCGCCTTTTAGAGATTCCTCCTTTTAGAGATTCCGCCTTTTAGAGATTCTGCCTTTTAGAGATTCCTCTTTTTAGAGATTCCGCCTTTTAGAGATTCCTCCTTTTAGAGATTCCTCCTTTTAGAGATTCCGCCTTTTAGAGATTCCTCTTTTTAGAGATTCCGCCTTTTAGAGATTCCTCTTTTTAGAGATTCCGCCTTTAGAGATTCCCTATTTTAGAGATTCCGCCTTTTAGAGGATTCCCATTCCCGTTCCCCATTCCCCCATTCCCGTTCCCCCATTCCCCGTTCCTTGTTTTAGACATAGCCCGCACTTTAACCACCGTTTCAACTGGTCCACAGTGTATTCCTCCGGTTCTCTTTCAAATTTAGAGCCAGGAACGTCGTCGTCGTCGGTAAGAACCGTTAAAGATCGAAGCGAACCGCTCGCCATTCACATAATTTACCCTACAACTCTTACAGAAGAGGACTGAGCTTAGGATTATCCAGCCAGAGGTCACTCTGTCTGAGTCACGGCGCAGCGCTATTGTTACTCCCGGGGGGGGGGGGGGGGGGGGGGGTTCTGGACAAAACTTTTTAAACGGTTTTGCTTCGATTTTACTCCCCCTCTACCGCTTCCACCACAACCGAATTTATCTATAATTTCTTGTATCTTGATAACCATTTTAGGCATTTTACTCCCGACTGACAGGAAAAGCGAAACCCCGCATGGGGCCAAACAAACTCCTGCGCCCGAACAGTGTTGACAGTTCTGAGCAAGTGCGCGCACTGCACTTGAAGATATTTCAAGGTCATGAAGGTCACGATCACAAAGGCAATGTGTCAATGGTGATCGTCAACAAATGATCGAAGCATGCGCGAACCGCCGTGTTGACAAATATGATATATAAATGCACGACAATAGACCAGATATCAAACATTTTTTGGTTGTGGTGGTGGTGGGGGACCACGAGGGGAGGGGAGGGGAGTGGGTTCTGATTTGCTGTAGTATTCCGGATTTCAGAAGAGTTTTGGATTCCGGATTCCAGAGACTGGATTCTGGATTCCAAAGGCTGGATTCCGGATTCCAAAGCAAAAATATGCTGGATTCGGGATTCCGGATTCCCTTACATGGGCGATCCTAATGGTTCCTGTCATTTGTCGAATACTGTTCTACAAAATCAAACCATTATTGTTGGGTTTCCTCATGTTGTAATCCATTTCCATCCTCGCCATCGTTAACCATCCTCGCTTCTTAACGAGTTCCTGTCATTTGTCGAGTACTGTCCTACAAAATCAAACCATTATTGTTGAGTTTCCTGTGATGTAGGAATGTTTTTGAGCTACTTAAAAATCATGCTTAAATATTTGACATTATCGTCCCGTAAAAAGGGACATCGCCACAAAATACATCTACGATCGCTGCTCCGCTGTTGTTGGAGTCGGTAAGGAAAAAAACGTGTTTTGCTTTATAGTACTGTACAGCTCTGCGCCGGTTTTATCTCCTTCTCGCGCGCGCGAAAGCCCAATATCACAACTCACGCGCAAAAAAAATAAATGCGACACAGGACTTTCTGTTGAATCACTTGAACACGCGTGGATATTAGCTTTCTCGCGTGTCATGCACGCGTGAATACACGCGCCGCGGATGGATACACGCAATCACGTGAGTCATACACTGCGAAAACTAGAACTTGTGTGGATGCGCGCTATCTCGCGTGGATACACGCGTTCACGCGTGGATACACGCGTTCACGCGTGGATTTCCTTTTCCACTTGAATAAGCGTTTATATCTTTCGTTTTCTTGTGATTTCCAGGTCCAATTGATCAGCTATTGGAGTATAACAGACTTCGAGGAGCCATGTACTGGTTAAGGCTTTAGACTGAAGAGATTCATGTCGTCATTTCGCGAAGTTCCACATTCTGTTTCTGTACAAATCAATGATAAAGGAATTTTCGTGGCAGCTTTTCATCGTTTGTGCTGTGTGCAACTTTGATCTGTAAAAACTTCAACAATAGTTCAACGCTGTTGGGCCTGTTTTAATAAAATTCAAAATCACGGTTTGTTGTAGGTTGAAATAGATTTGATGCCTCTAGCCTCCAAATAGCCTATGAATAAACTCCTCGGTGGGGGGGAGGGGGGGGGGGGTAGGGCTAGCCTGCAGGCGGTTTGGGGTTTTTCGGCGAGCGCGGGACAGCGAGAGACGAAATAATGAATAGACACCTTACTGTGTACAGAATGAGGTTTTTCTTTGGCAACCTCGTTCCCAGTGTCTCTCTTCTTTCCGCTCCCAAGAGCGAGAGAGAGAGAGGCGAATTTTTGTTTGTTTTGCAAAAATACCTGTCATCAGTTCCGTTTTTTCAAGTGCGAACGGTGATTTTTTTCCTACCAAATTTTGTCAAGCCTTACCAAACTTCAAAGGCGCCGTCGTCCTGCCTCAGAGCAGGACAAATTTTACAGTGATTATTCTCTACCTTGGTCCGTACAGCTACTACAGATCCCAAATTTACCTGCAAGCAGCATCTTCTAGTGATGTTAGAGTAGCACAATTTGCTTTATAAACAGTCACCCTGAACAGTGCATAGTCCGATGAATTCGAATTTCAGTCCGAGAAAAAGACATATCTGGTTAATCTTTGTGTATCATACCACGAAGGCAGGAGAGTAAAAACTTTAGAAAGTACTGGTTTTAAAAGATTGTCGAGGAGTTGAATGCAAAATTTCACAAACAACAACAGAGGTTTTCGATTTCCACGTGATTGATATGTTGTGGTTCGCGAATAATTTGTCATGATTTTTGGTTTTCAATTGCGTACGCGTTTATCAAAATGAAAATTTGGCGGAGACAAAAGTTTGTAGTATATTTTGGTAGCGCCAAACAAATGTTGTCAGCCTAGTGCGACAGGGCCCTATGTAAACTTTTCCAGGAAGAAAGAGCCAGCGGAAATGACGTCAGCAATTGAAACGCCACATCACCGGTATGTCACGGCACTTGTCACGCAACCTGACACGAAAGTGCTTTTCGAGAAAAAAATTTCAAATGGAAAAGTTTTTTTTTTTTCCAGGTACGTGTACACTACAAATTGTTTATTTCGCGATTTAGGGCCTGTTTATATGGAGAAAAGTTGCCCTGGTAGAAGGGTCACCCTCCATACCGAGCCACCCGGGCGGGATAAATAAACAATAGCCTCCATTTGGCGAGGAAATATGCTCGGATATTTGTCCGCGGACATTATCTGTTCCGAGAAGCGAACAGTTTTCCGAGAGCGAAGCTCGAGGAAAACTGTGAGCTTCGAGGAACAGATATGTCCAAGGACAAATATCCGAGCATATTTTTGAAGCCAAATGGAGGCTATTGTAGTTATTATCCTTCAAATATTTTTTCACAAGGCCGCTCTGTTTGCCGTGGAAGATCTCGGTCGGCCAAGCTGTTAAACACAAATAATTATGTTGGCGTTCAAAAATATTTCTAGTCTGTTCAAAACAATCAGTTTTATTTAATTTAGCAATTTATTTGAGACGAAAACTGAACCTGCGAACGTGAAACGCAAATTTTCAAAACTGGGAAATATCACTTGGGGAATATCACCCGGATATTCCCCAGTTTTGGCTGTGTCACGTGACGTGTTTAGACCAATCGCGCACGAGAAAACATTTTGATGGATTATAACTTTTCATATATTTCTTTATAAATAGCAGCGAACCGTTTACATGAAGTTGGCTCGGGGGGCAGGGTAACCCTGGGTGGAAGGTTACTCGCTTTGCATTTGAAGGTAGGTTGACCCTGTGGAGCGGGCCAACTTTTTACCATATAAACACTTTGGCTATTGTTGTTTCACCTACCAGGGACAAGTCGGGACATATAGAGCATGCGCGAACCGAGAGGACCAAGTTGTTTGTTGTCGTCAAGTTTTGGCTGGGTCAATAGGGACAACTTTTTTTCATAAAAAACGCTCGGTAAAAGATGGCTCGGGGCGGGCGGGGGGGGGGGGGGGGGGGGGGGGTAACCCTCCTACCAGGGACAACTTCTCTCCATGTAAATAGGCCCTAAACGCATTTAGACTTGTACACTCAAAGAGTTCGGTGTAAAATGCATCTAAGCACAATAGCGATATTTCTCGTTACGTCATCAGCTATTGTTATTATTACGTGTATAAATGTGCCAACCGGAGAAATATTGGCTTGGAAAATTTGAATAACAAAAAATTAATGACGTCAATGTTTGTAAACAGCGAACACTCCTATTTCGCCGGGTTTATATCTGTGGCTATTTTTAGAACACACGTCCGTCCAATGAGAAGCTTAGTAAAAACTAGATGCGCAAAAAAAGCCCTGAATCAGGGATTACCCAAACTGGTATGAGTCACCGCCCGATAATAACCGAACCTTCTGATAGCCTCGTTCCCAGGGTCTTCTCTTCTTCCCGCCAAAAGCGATCGCTTTTGGCGGGAAGAAGAGAGACCCTGGGAACGAGGTTGCTGATAGCAAATATTGAAGGTGGCTGATCAACTCCAGGCCATTTTAGTCAGGGTTTTTTTATCGCGACAACGACATAATATTTCAAATTATTTGCCTATATTACTCATGGTCACGCGCTGAAGCGTTGGCCAATATTTGAGGTCATCTACGGTCATTACCACGAGCAATTAATAGACAATTGGCCTTCGAGTTGTTTGCTCTATTTTTTGTGGCTACACCGTGCTGACGAGACCCGCAACCAGGTCGAAACAGCTGTCCACGGTTGCATTTTTCAAGTTGGCTTTCAGTTTGGGCTCTATCATGTCGTTTGGCTTATTAGTCCTACGTAAACCAGCAGCATTTTTCATTCGCGGTCCTACTTCCGGTTTTTTGAGCTCGTCGATTCTCGTCCGTCCATAGTCACAGTCTGTGTGGGGAAATTTATTGAATACTAGTTGGAAAGGTAGGTTGAAATTAATTACAGCAAAATTTCAGCATTGCGTCTTAAATATATACATTAGAGAATAAGAGAAACTCTCTATGAAGAAAATCTGACGAGGAAATCAATATCCTACAACTCACGAAGCGATGTGTGCGAAATTGTTTTCAAGCCGGAAAATTAGCGAGGGGCAAACCGAATGGTCGGGCGCGAAATTTTCAATTTTCGCCTAGTTTCGATCGCCTCTCATGCGTTCGGAAAGGAAACGACTGCTACCGACTGGCCGACGAAGGTAATCACTTTTCCTTGAAAATTTAGTAATAGCCTGCGAGCAAGCTCTCTTTGGGGGTGGACTTGTTCGCAGGCTAATTTAGTAATGGCGAATGTTATATTCCACGCCGAACACCTCATGATGTTCTTGCTAAATATCTTTCCGTGTCTCAATACTCGCTCTGCCTTCAATCAGCTTAACTTACTCATAAATATACAAGTTAACTAATGCCGCTAGAGATTAGACTACGAGTAGTCCCTAATTTGCGCGCGAGGAAATCTCGCGCCCGCGAGAAGACGCGACGGGCGCGAGATTTCCACGCGCGCGCCCGTTCGATCTGAGAAAAATTAGGGACTTACTCGTAGTATAGCTAGAGATTAAATGAATTGTTTTACCCGGCTTCGCAGATTCAACATGGCAACCATTAGGAGAAAGTTGGTCGCTGTGGGTGATGGCGACAGTGGGAAAACAAGCCTTCTTTTTGGGTTCGCCAAACACGAGTTTCCTGAATTTTACGCGCCGACAGTTTTTGAGAATTATGTGGCTGACATCGAAGTAGATGGCAAGACAGTAGAGCTAGCATTATGGGATACGGCACCACAAGAAGATTACAATAGACTACGACCTCTCTCTTATCCCGACACTGATGTCATTCTGATGTGCTTCTCCACTGATAGTCCCGACAGTTTAGAGAACATCCCTGAAGAATGGACGCCCGAAGTAAGGCATTTCTGCCCCAATGTACCTATCATTCTGGTTGGCAAACAGAAAGATCTGAGAAATGATGAAAACATAAAGAGAGAGTTAGCAAAGATGAAAACAAGCGCCTGTTAAAAGTGAAGAAGCATCTTTAGTTTGTGAAAGAATCAAAGCTTATGCTTACCTAGAATGCTCCTGCTAAAACAAGGGAAGGAGTTCAAGATGTATTTGACACTGCTGCGAAAGCTGCACTCAAGAGCCAGAAAAAGCGAGATACTGAAAGGCCATGTAGAATCTTGTAAAAACCTTTGAACTTGTTTTAGTGAACTTTGCTAGAGCAGTGACTGACTGACTGACCGACCGACCGACCGACCGACCGACCGACCGACCGACCGACGACGACCGACCGACCGGACCGACCGACCGACCGACCGACCGACCGACCGACCGACCGACCGACCGACCGACGACCGACCGACCGACCGATCGACCGACCGATCTGACCGACCGACCGACCGACTAAAGAAGGTAGCCAACTCAGTAGACTTCTCCCCATTCCTCGCGTTTTCGGACTTGTTGGGATGCAAGGAGAAATATTTAGCTTTCTGGAACAGAAAGGAGAGTGTTATCATTTAAATCAATAGTTTAAATAAATAGAGCGATGTCAGCAATTAAGATCATGCACTGTAATTTGCTGAGCTGCAGCCAATCAGAGCCAATCAGAGGAAAGCATGAGCACGCTTTTCAGTTTAACCAATCAGAAGCAAAATCAGAACCGCTTTTTTTCCCGCGCTCAGACATGCACCGGTTGCATGTTTTTATTTCGAGTTCTGATTGGCGGCTCATTCCTTTGTTTGTTTCCTCGTTAAGCTTGTTGGAGAGAGAAATAGAGGTCAATGTGATGCAAAGTTATTTTCTTGTTTCACTTTCTATGTTGTATAGTGAAATCAGCAAATTCACCGTGCATCATCATGAAGAATTAAGTTTAACAATTTCAAACTGTAATTCATCTGTTACAATCAAAATTAAGTAACAAATTAACTACGGTTAACTGATTTTAAAAAAATATATATTTTAAAACATTGCAAAAAAACGTCTCTGTTCATATTTCTCAGCACGAAATGAAACAGCGTTTTTGCTTGATCAGTTAAGTCAATCCTTCGTTTATAAAGATTGTCGGAATTTCAACCCGGCTGACTTCAGAAAGCAATTTGACATCGAGAAATGGCAGAAAAATTTACTAGTAATGATGGTGAAAATTTACTAGTAATTATTTGAAGAATTTTATACAAAATATTATCGTTGCAACTGCGATCGTTGCGATCATATGGAAACCAGGCTTTAGTCAAGTTTCTATGGTGAATACTGATAGATGTTATTGAACTAGCGTGAGGTCCGTATTGGGAAAATATTGGTCGAGTTCTTTTTTCTTTTTTTGCAAGTTAAGTCCATAAACTTGCAAAAAAAGAACGAGACCAATATTTCCCATTACGGACCGAAACAAGCTAGTTCAATAAAGTTTTTATTATAATGGCTTTTTTAAAATTTGCTGATAAATTAATGCAACCATTCTCGGCTAACGCGCGCGCCAAAGCTAAGCATATTCTTGCATTTTTCAGGCCACTTTGCAAAAGTTTAACCAAAAATTGTCCGCCAGACATAAGGAAAAATGTTTCTACTTAATAGAAAAAACAGTTTTTCTTTGTTCAATGTTTCATAAAAGGAATTCGGCGAAATGAGTTCGTGAGCGGTCCATCTTTGCGGTCCGTATTGCAAAATTCGGACCGCTCAGGGAACCAATCAGAATGCTCCTTTTCGTCGTGGACCAGTTTGCCATATAATAATTCAGATTACGCATACAGTATTTTGGTTCTTGGCGTCGAGGGACTTTATATCGTCACAAGTTTTCCGGCGAATTCGTTTAAAACTTTCCAAAATTCGCTACCTATATCAATCAACTATAAATAGTACAACTTGAAATCGCTAATAATTTTAAAATTAATCAGAAAAACAAACCGCGTTCCCTTTTAAACGGGAAACCAAAATTGGTTCGAGAACGATCCGGAAGTTCAAAATATCGGGGGAAATTTCAGTGAAACAAGTCAAGGGCCGGAACAACTTTTGGTACGAGTTTAATATCGGGTTTTTTGAGAAATTGAGGGTTCGAGAAATCGGGGTTGCACAGTATGTGTTGAGGTTTTTTATTCTCTATGGAACACTCTGCAGAACTTTAAAATTCCTTTCAAACAGGTCTGAGCTCATCTATCATTTTAAAATTGTCTTTCTTCCGAATGCCTTGTTTTTGGGCTTTCAAAAACAGGATCACTTCCGCTTGCGTCATAAATACGATGTGCTTTAATACGGGAATGATTCTCGTAAGCGGACGCTAGTAGTATAAAGGATACGTGGCCGCTTACGGGAGCTTGTACCGCTCATACTAAACAGTATTAGTTATTACAATCAACCCTCACTTAACGGACACCTGAAGTTGGTCCCTGTCGTTCTTGAGCCAAGAATAGATGTTGAATATGACAGCAAATACGATTTGAGAAAGCAATATTTGTATATTAAGAAATCCTTTCAGTCGAGGGTTGTTTTTGTTTAACTTGGAATCCTCAAGGCACTGACTATAACTTTGCTTAGAATTTCATTAGTCTTGCACCAGTTTGCAACTTGTAATAAACGACCTGGACTGAAATATATTTACTGTACGTACCTTCTGTTTTACTATCTCAGGATTACTGGTGTCAGGTTACCTCGATTCTGTAAAAGCGGACACTTCTCTAAGACGGACAGTTGGTGCCGGTCCGGACGGTGTCCGTCTTAGAGAGAGTTGACTGTAATGCTAAAAAATACCGTCCATCGTATGAAATGAATGTTTCAGTTTTATTGTCTTATAATATACTCAACAAAATATGCAGCTTCTGATTGGTCAATGATGAATGCATAAATAGGTTATAGAGTGCAATACGGAATTGTGATAAACGGTACCGGACAAGTAGAGACGTTTTTGCCGCTAAATGGCATTGAAATAAGCTTTCAAGTTAATGGTTAAATATTTTCTGAACTACAAGTACTGTAATTCCTTCAAAAAGTTCACGCTTGGTTTGGCGAGCGCGTTCAAATAAAACATGTGAGCACTTTGGAAACCAGTGAAGCGTTTCGTGTGCAGAGTAGCGTGATGGCCGCAGCAACATTTTGTTGAGAATATTATAAACAAAAAATCGTATGAACTGCTCGTGCAATTAGTGATTTATGGTCACTCGTGATGTTTTGAAAGTTCTCAAATTGCACTCGCCTAACGGCTCGTGCAATTTTTAGAACTTTCAAAACATCACTCGTGCCCATAAATCACGAATTGCACTCGCGTTCATACGATTTCCTATACTTATGCAATGTCGATCGTAGCAAAAAAAACCTGTATACCTTAGTTCACAAATGTTTATGAATATCAGCGGGGTTATAGTAAGGCCTTTTACTATATTGAGGCCTTCGAAAACTCTGCCAGGACTCCGTTCAGTTTCTCAGTACAGAATGAGAGCATCATTTTTTTTGCTCACTTATGCAAACTTTTCCTTTGTTAAAGAGGAAGTTTAAGAGCAAGCGGAAATGACGTCAGCAATTGCATCACCGGGATGTCACGCAACCTGAAACGAAATACGGCGCAGGCCCAACTTCAACTTCGGATAAACTGGAAATGCTTTTCGAGAAATAATTTCAAATGGAAAAGTAAATTTTCCCAGGTACGTATGCACCACAAACTTGTTTATTTCGCGATTTAGACGCATTTAGACTTGTTACACTCGAAGAGAGTTCGGTGTGAAATGCGTCTTAGCACAATTCCACCGGGTTTATATCTGTGGCTATTTTTAGAACACACGTCCGTCCAATGAGAAGCTTTGTTATAAGTAGATACGCAAAACAGACACTCAAAAAAAAAAAAGCCCGTGTGAATCGGTGTGATTCAGGGATTTACCCAAACTGGTGTGAGTCACCGCCTGATAATAACCGAACCTCTCTGATAGTATATATTGAAGGTCGATGATCAACTTCAGGTCATTTCAGTCCCGGTTTTTGAGCTCGTCGATTCTCGCCAACTGCTGCCGTCTGTGTGGGAAAATTAACTTGGTTTGGAAAGGTAGGTTGAAATTAATTACTCTAAAATTTTAGCATTGCGTTTATATATGACACATGAGAGAATAAGAGAACTCTTTATGAAGAAAATATGACGAGAAACCCATATCTTACATCTCACGAAGCGATGTGTGCGAAATTGTTTTTTCAAGCCGGAAAAATTATATAGCGTCCGCGAGAGGCGAACGAAAGGTCCGCCGGGGTTCGAAATTTTCAGTTTTTCGCCTAGTTTTCCGGATCGCCTCTCGTGTGTTCGGAAAGGAAATGAGTACTGCTACGGACTGGCCGACGTAGGTAATCACTTTTCCTTGAAAATTTAGTAACGGCGAATGGCTATATTCCACGCCGAACACCTCATGATCTCGGTTTAGTATGCAACAGTGCTCTTGCCAAATATCTTTTCGTGTCTCAATACTCCCTCTGCCTTCAATCAGGTTAAAACTTATTCATAATTACAAGTTATGCCGCTAGAGATAAATTTAGCGCAATTATCAGAAACTGAAGGTCATATTTGTGGAATATTGATTATTATAAAATGCATTATTGTTTTACCAGCTTCGCAGATTCAAGGTTCAACATGGCAACCATTAGGAAAAAGCTGGTCATCGTGGGTGATGGAGCCTGCGGGAAAACCTGCCTTCTTTTTGTGTTTTCCAAAGACGAGTTTCCTGAATTTTATGCGCCGACAGTTTTTGACAATTATGTGGCTGACATCGCAGTTCACGGAAAATTAGTGGAGCTACATTTATGGGATACAGCCGGACAGGAAGCGTATGATAGACTACGACCTCTCTCTTATCCCGACACTGATGTCATTCTGATGTGCTTCTCCATTGATTGTCCCGACAGTTTAGAGAACATTCCTGAAAAATGGGCTCCCGAAGTAAGGCATTTCTGCCCCAATGTACCTATCGTTCTGGTTGGTAACAAAAAAGATCTGAGACATGATGAAAACACAAAGAGAGAGTTATCAAAGATGAAACAAAGCGCCTGTTAAAAGCGAAGAAGCATCTTTAGTTTGTGAAAGAATCAAAGCTTACGCTTATCTAGAATGTTCTGCAAAGACAAGAGAAGGAGTTCGAGATGTATTTGACACTGCCTGCGAAAGCTGCACTCAAGAAAATTAACAAGCCGCATAATAGGCCATGCAAAATCTTGTAAAAATCTTTTTTTCTCTCATTCCTTGGGAGAATTTAGCTTTCTAGAACAGAAAGGTCAAAGAAAGGAGAGTTTCAATTAAGATCATTTAAACTGTCGTTTGCTGAGCTCCACGGTTAATTAAGAAAACTCGTGCAACATTTCTAGCCAATCAGAACAAGCACGCTTTTCAGTTTAACCAATCAGAAGCAATTAGTTCCCGCGCTTCAGACATGCACCGCGGGTTGCATGTTTCTATTTCGCTCATTCCTTTATTTGAGAAATAGAGGTGTATAAATTTGATGTCGGATGCAAAGTTTTTCTAGTTTCACTTTCTATGTGTGTTGTAATCAGCTATTTCACCGTGACATCATCATGAAGTCTAACTATTTCACACTGTAATTCATCTGTTACAATCATCAAATAAAAGTGACAAAATTAAAATATGGTTTAATCGTTTAATATTTTAAACATTGTAAAGAAACGTCTCTGTTGATATTTCTCAGCACGAAATGAAACAGAGTTTTTGCTCGACTCAATTACCAGCCTCGTTCCCAGGGTCTCTCTTCTTCCCGCCAAACGCAATCGCGTTTGGAGGGAAGAAGACAGACATACATACATACATACGTTATTTGATAAGTAGGTTGGGTAAAAGGCAGCCAAAGGACTGGTGTGAGCCTACTATACTAAAAATTAGGAATTACATTTGTAAAAATTACATTTATAAATTTAGAACTATGTATATACAAATCATGCCGCTGAGCCTCGACTCTGGGAACGAGGTTAATTGCTCAGTTACGTCACCCCTTCGTTTATAACGTTTGTCGGAAACATTTCAACCGATGACTTCCGAAAACAATTTGACATCGGGAAATGGCAGAAAATCGCGAACTTGTCTATGTATTTCTCCGTGCAATTTTACTAGTAATTATTTGAAGAAATTTATACAAATATTCCCACACAAAAGCCACAAAAATAAACTACACTACAGTCATATAAACAGCCCCTTTAATCCGATCGATGTTTCGGTAAAGTTTGGTTTCTATGGTGAACATTTCAGATGACGCATACAGTATTTTGGAATTGGGAGTCAGTTGCGTCGAGAGGTTTTCCGGCGAATTCGTAAACTTTCCAAAGTTCGTTACGCCGGTTAATTTGTAAATGTTTCACTTGGCGGCCGACGCAACACAACTTGATCAGGAAAATAAACCGCGCTCCCTTTTAATCAATTATGTGTTCGAGTTTTTTTCTCTATGGAATTCTCTGCACAACTTTAAAATTCCTTTGAAACAGGTCTGAGCTCATCTATAATTTGAAAATTTTATTTCTTCCGAATTCCTTGTAAGCGACCAAGCTGAAGTTACGACCACCATTGTAAAACCCCGTTTGAATTGTCACTCAAACTCAGTAATTGAAATCTCTCATAAGCGACCGCTCCCGCATCCGTAAGCGACCGCGACCACTTTTGGGAATTATCAACTGGTCGTTTAGCTCTCGTAATTATAAGCGACCACATTCTGTGCTAAAGTGATTAGTTTCTAATGAAACTGTGGTGCTGCGTCGGCGGGCAAGTGAAACACTATGTTGATTATCAACTCAGAGTTGATAAAGGTAAATTAACCGCCGTAGCGAATTTCTAAACTGTGCTACACATTTATGAAACAATTGTATTATTTGTAATCATCTGAATAAGAGAAGTTTTCAATTTCTGGATGCGTCACCTGTACATTCGCTTTCGCACATTTCGTAAGTGGCCAGCCTCGATTCAGCACGTGGTCGCTTACGACATCTCATTCTCGTAAGCGACCAGCTCTAGTTACGACCACTTTTTTGTAATTTACGAGGTGGTCGCTTACGAGAAGGGGGGGGGGGGGGGGAGGGGAGGGGAGGGGGATAGGGCAAGAATAAAAGGGCAAGCGAAGCGAGTCGGGTTGGGGTGGGACTGGGGAGAAAATACAGAGATTGAGGCTAATAGGATTGCTCCCTTGGGGTTGTGGTTCCGATTAGAAACAACAGAAAAATCAAAATCGCGGCCACCTGCGGCAATGTGACATGCAAATACAGAGTTTGTATGAGAGTTTAAACGGGGTATTGGTATCGTCAAGGCAGCCGTTAGAGCTTTCCGCTTACAAGAGTGTCCACTCAGAGCACTTTGACTGTACTTATAAACTTTACCTAACGTGAGCGGTGACTAACCGAAGAGGCTCCGCGATCCGCGAGCAGAATAAATTGGGAACCTACCTACCGACAAAATTTTAAATTTACCCTGCGATGCCTTCGAACTCTGCCAGGACCCCATTCTTTGGATAATAGAAATCTTACTCTGTTCAATTTTTCAGTACAGAATGAGGTTTTTCTTTTGCTAACATAACTTATGTAAACTTTTCCTTTGTTAAGAGGAAGTAAGAGCCAGCGGAAATGACGTCATCAATTGAAAACCGCATCACCGTCATGTCACGGCACTTGTCAACCTGATGACACGTACCAATGCAACTTCGGACAAAAAATAATTTCAAATGGAAAAGTAAATTGTTTCAGGTACCATTATAGCGTGTTTATTTCGCGATTTAGACTTGTACACTCAATCAAAGGGTTCGGTGTGAAATGCGTCTAAGCACAATTCCGCCGGGTTTATATCTGTGGCTATTTTTAGAACACACGTCCGTCCAATGAGAAGCTTTCAGTTATAAGTAGATGCGCAAAAACAGACACTCAAAAAAAAAAAAAAAGCCCGTGTGAATCGGTGTGATTCAGGGATTTACCCAAACTGGTGTGAGTCACCGCCTGATAATAAACCGAACCCCTCTGATAGCATATATTGAAGGTGGCTGATCAACTTCAGGTCATTTCAGTCCCGGTTTTTGAGCTCGTCGATTCTCGTCCAGTGTTCCCGGCCGTGTCAAAGTTTGGAAAGGTAGGTTGAAATTAATTACTTAACCCCTCTGATAGCATATATTGAAGGTGGATGATCAATTCGACTTCAGGTCATTTCAGTCCCGGTTTTTGAGCTCATCGATTCTCTCCGCATAGAGTCCGTGTCAAAATTCACTTGGTTTAGAAAGGTAGGTTGAAATTAATTACTCTAAAATTTCAGCATTTCGCGTCTAATAGAGAAAAATATATATATATATATATATATATATATATATATATATATATATATTATATATATATATATATATATATATATATATATTTGTGTGAAGATTGGCTTTCCAACAATGATGCCACTTGGAAGAAGGATCCAATGGATACTACACGCTTGCACTCAAATATTTTTAGTATGTGTGGAGTGGAGCAAACAGCGAACTTCTTACCATGTCCAAACTTTAATGTAAACGTTTCGCCCGTTCGGGCTTCTTCAGTACATATAACGGATTAAAAATACTTGGAATAAAAATGTTTTAAAAATTGGGTCTTATATAAGCGAGAATACAATTCAAACAAATATTAAAAATTACAAACAATAAAATTCTTAATTACTGGTGAATAAAAATGAATGGCCTAGAGAAAGTGCTAATTAAAAGGTACCGGACCACTAGAGTATTACGCAATTACAAGGAAAATTACAATGGAAATAAATAAACAATATAGTTCGTAACAAATTCTTAACTCAAAGTCCTAGAACTAAAGCGTTTTCTAGTGTACAATATTACTCCAGGGTAACAGGATCCGAATAAAAAGCCTTTGAATGATTGATAACAAAATCCTAAAATTAAGCCCCTGAACTCCGGTATTGTATGCGGCTATACTCTCAGCCTTGTAACAAATTCCTTGATAAAGCCCTAAAGGACTTTGAGTTAAGAATTTGTTACGAACTATATTGTTTATTTATTTCCATTGTAATTTTCCTTGTAATTGCGTAATACTCTAGTGGTCCGGTACCTTTTAATTAGCACTTTCTCTAGGCCATTCATTTTTATTCACCAGTAATTAAGAATTTTATTGTTTGTAATTTTTAATATTTGTTTGAATTGTATTCTCGCTTATATAAGACCCAATTTTTAAAAACATTTTTATTCCAAGTATTTTTAATCCGTTATATGTACTGAAGAAGCCCGAACGGGCGAAACGTTTACATTAAAGTTTGGACATGGTAAGAAGTTCGCTGTTTGCTCCACTCCACACATACTATATATATATATATATATATATATAGCGTCCGGCGCGCGAGAGGCGAACGAAAGGTCGGGCGCGAAATTCTTTTTCGCCTAGTTTTCGATCGCCTCTCGTGTGTTCGGAAAGGAAACGACTGCTACCGACTGGCCGACGGAAGTAACCGCTTTTCCTTGAAAATTTTGTCATGCAAATATCTTTTCGTGTTTAATACTCGCTCTGCCTTCAATCAGGTTAACTTACTCATAAATACGCTCAAATACAACAATTTCAATCGCTTGCCCTTTTTAAACAGAAACTAAAAACTCACTTTTTTCGAGAAGCTTTTAGAAATTGTTGATTTGTTTTTACATGTAGTTTTTAATTAGGTTTAATTTCATTTTTAACTTGTTAGTTTTTTTTGCATTAGGATTTGTTACCAGTGTGACTGAAGCTTTTTAGAAATTGTTGATTTGTTTTGATATGCTGTCTTAGATTAGGTTTAATTTTCTTTCTAACTTGATTATTGTAAAGCGCTGTTGATAGGTATATGTAAATAGCGCTGTAAAAGTGATTAAATTATTATTAAGATTATATTGTTTTACCCAGCTAGCTTCGCAGATTCAGGATTCAACAGTCAGGGGGACTAAGACCCATGTAATACGGTCTTACATTTGCTCTCGTCTTTGTGCGTATTTGCACTCTAAAATGCTATGTCGTACAGTGTACCCAAACAATACCTGCAAAGGAGACTGACGTTAAATACAGTATTCAAAAACTTCAATACCCCTTTGCAGATTGACAATACAACATGGCAGCCATTAGGAAAAAGCTGGTCATCGTGGGTGATAGTACCTGTGGGAAAACCTGCCTTCTTTATTCGTTCGCCAAACACGAGTTTCCTGAAGTTTACGTGCCAAAAGTTTTTGAATGTTATGCGGCTTACATCGAAGTAGATGGCAAGACAGTAGAGCTACCATTCTGGGATACGGTGGGACACGAAAAATATGACAGGATACGACCTATCTCTTATCCCGACAGTGATGTCATTCTGATGTGCTTCTCCATTGATAGTCCCGACAGTTTAGAGAACATCCCCAAAAAGTGGATTCCCGAAGCAAGGCATTTCTGCCCCAATGTACCTATCATTCTGGTCGGTAACAAGCAAGATCTGAGAAATGATGAAAAACACAAAGAGAGAGTTAGCAAAGATGAAACAAGCGCCTGTTAAAAGCGAAGAAGGATCTTTAGTTTGTGAAAGAATCAAAAGCTTACGCTTACCTAGAATGCTCTGCTAAAACAAGGGAAGGAGTTCAAGATGTATTTGACACTGCTGCAAAAGCTGCACTCAAGACTAAGAAAAAGCGAGATAAAAGGCCATGTAGAATCTTGTAAAAATATTTGAACTTGTTTTACTGAATTTTGCTAGAGCAGTGACTGACTGACTGACTGAGTGACTGACTGACTAAAGAATTAAAGTAGCCAACTCAGTAGACTTCTCCCATTCCTCACGGTTTTTAGGCTTGTTGGGATGCAGGGAGAATTTAGCTTTCTGGAACAGAAAAGGAGAGTTTCATCATTTAAATAAATAGAGCAATGTTTCAATTAAGATCATGCACTGTAATTTGAGCTCCATGGTTATAGTTAAAAAAAAAAACTCGTGCAGCCAATCAGAGCCAATCAGAGCAAGCATGAGCACGCTTTTCAGTTTAACCAATCAGAAGCAAAACCAGAACCGCTTTTTTTCCCGCGCTTCAGACATGTTTTTAATTCGAGTTCTGATTGGCTAATTGCTTTGTTTGTTTCTCTGCCTCGTCCCCGGGCGTCGCTCCTTGTTTGAGCGCGGTGCGCGTGGGGTAGTGGGACTGTTCCCTGTTTTCCCGCTCGCAACGGCGCCTGGGGACGAGATAGATGCAAAGTTATTTCTAGAAATCACATATCACTGAAATCAGCATTTCACCGTGACATCATCATGAAGAAGTCTAACAATTTCACACTGTAATTCATCTGTTACAATCACATTAACGAAATCAAATAAAAGTAACAAAATTAACTACGGTTATTATTAAACTGATTTTAAAAATATTTTAAACATTGTAAAGAAACGTCTCTGTTGATATTTCTCAGCACGAAATGAAACAGAGTTTTTGCTCGACTCAGTTACGTCAACCCTTCGTTTATAAAGTTTGTCGGAAATGTTTATTTCAACCTACCCTGGGAGCCAGAGGTTATTATTTTTTAGAGCGGCGAAGCCGCGATTTTTTGAGCGGCGAAGCCGCGACAGCGAGGCGCAACGGGAGCTTCTTCGGTCTTCTTCTAACCGCTTTCGTGGTTTAACAGTCGATAACTGACCTCTGGAGCCAGGGTGATTTCGACCCGGCCGACTTCAGAAAACAATTTGACATCGGGAAATGGCAGAAAAATCGAGAAGTTTCGGTGAAAATTTACTAGTAATTATTTGAAGAATTTTATACAAATATACCCGCACAAAAATAAATTAAATATTTCAGATTACGCCACACAGTATTTTGGTTCTTGCGTCGAGGGACTTTATTTCATTACAAGTTTTCCGGCGAATTCGTAAACTTTCCAAAACTCGCTACGCCGGTAAATTTACCTATATCAATCAACTTAGGTTACCCTGGGTACCAGAGGTTTATTTCTCCGTCGCGTCGAGATGTACAGGCCGGCAAATGATCCCGGCCGGCAAATGATCCCGGGCCGGCAAATGATCCCCAAATTGGCCGGCAAATGATCCCCGGACCGGAAAATGATCTCCACAAATGATACCGAGTAAAATAAGGAATGGCGTGGAATCACTGGAAAATGTAATTTCTGACGATGTGACGCAGGAACGATAAAGTCAGAAATTGCTATTCTGACGGCACGATAGAGAGGCTTTGGTATTGTCATGTGACCTTTAGGGGTATTTAAGAGTTTTAGCGGGTAATATTAGTTATTCTACGTTGGTCAGTCTTCTGTGCGTTCGTTGTTCGTTTAGTTTTCTTTTTATTTTAGAAGCTAAAATAGAGAGAGATGTAAAAATTGAGAGACTGAGCTATACATTAGACTGAGCTATACATTTAAAACTGAGCTATACATTAAACTGAGCTATACATTAAACTATATTAACAAACTTAATAACATTTAGTACCTCTTCCCAGAGGTTCAGTGCCGCTACATTAGAAAGGGAATATGTTTCCACACATTTTTTGGCCACATCTAAAGAGTGGTTTTTAGAACCCGACAACCGTGTATCACCACCACCAAAGGCAGCTCGAACGGTGGGAGTTTTAGACGCAAGCATTGATCAAATTCTGTCTGGTGAAAAGTTAAAAGGATACACGATAAATTTGTACTTTGATTATTTAAGAGAGAATTATGCATGCTCGGAGGGGAACTCAGTAGGCTTAGGAAGCACATACTTTTATCCTTCTTTAGAACGCGGTGACGGTACATATGGAAATTATCTTGGCAAAAAATCGCTTTGGGAGCATGAAAACGTTATAATACCGGTACACTTGCCCGCGACGAGCACTGGCTCCTTCTCATTATAAGCGTCATACACCTTTGTCTTTATGTTTACGATTCCGCCTACTGTCAACCTGACATCTACAGAACTATCTTTGACACGATTAAAACGAAATTCATTAGCAATGAGCGCGAGTTATTGTCTCCCGAGGAAAGCGAGCTTTTTCAGGAAAGCAACTGGGAGGAAGACACTCCTAATTGTCCCAAGCAAACTAACAATACTGACTGTGGTGTTTTCACTTGCTTGCTTGCTAAGCATTTTATATCAGAACAGCAATGTAACTCTGCCGACATTAAGTTGGATCACCCGCGCAATGAAATGGCAAGCGATTTGCTGAACCTTGCGACAGCTGAGACCAACCGAGTTCACCATCTGCCTGACATGCATTGGATTAGTGGAAAGCATTCGAACCCAAATGAGTTGTCAAAATTTAATCTTGACAGAGAGGTCGCCAGTGCAGGTCTTACCTATCGCCAGCCCCCAACACCGAAAGACGGCAATTGCTTATTTCATGCGATTAGCGACCAACTTGCTCGCATGGGAAAGTCTTTTCAGACAGCATCTCAACTTCGCGCTGCCGTAGTAAGCTTTTTACGAAGTAACCCGACCACGCCAGACGGTAGTCACTTCAGAGAATTCGTGAATCATGGTGGATGGGAGACGTACCTGCGACGGATGTCCATGGACGGCGAGTGGGGCGATTATATTACCTTGTTAGGCCTGGTCAACTTGCTGAATGTTCCCGTTGCTGTGGTGTCAAGCTTGGGAGAAGAAGGCTTACATATAATCAATCCAGCTAACTACAAAGAAGAAGAAGCTGATTTCCGGAGCATTGCTTTGATTGGTCACGAGGCGGAAAGCCATTACCATAGCCTTGAACCAATGGAGAAAGCAACAGATATCGTCACGGAGATGAAATTAAAGTATGGAGAAGGACAAATAGTTCAAGATGAAGTCTGCCCTAAGTGCGGGAAGAAGTTCGAATGCTACTCCAAGGGTGTATTTGAAGGCAGAAATGGCCTTTTGCAGGTCTATTCTGACGACTGTGTCTGTTGCGAAAGTTGCTTACAAGAAGAATTCTTATCGGAAATCCGATAAAAGATCCGTGGGGTTAATCAGTTGAAGTTCTGCTATTGACTACAGGATGTAAAAAAGGAACAATTATGGACCTTATGTTTATTGTTAGGAATTTTTTAAGCCGCCGCGAATACACGTCAATTGTGTTTTCTTGCACATTGAGGCGATGCAATTTTTGGAAAATGCCGCGACGCCATCGCATTGTGGCCACCCTTGCATGCAAAGGCGGCTCGATAGCCGAAAATAGCAGAAAAAAGTCGTAAGACTACACGTGCAATTTTCACGGCTTTTTTAAAAAATCGCATCGCCTGTGCAAGTCCGCGCGGCTTAATAAAAAAAGACATGTTTCCAGTTTTGTTGGGTTAAACTGTTACTTGATTTCGCTTTGTAGACTCTTGTAAAACTGAGGAATTTGCCTCTGACTGTTGCGCATGCCGTTTAAAGTTAAAAAAAATTATGTTGAATTAGTTATTGTTGTACTGAACTGTGGACGTTGCCTTCAACAGCTGTACAATTCTTTTCTTATAACAATTTAAAATCTGGATATTTTGCTTACATTTGAAAAAAATGCTGTATAATTGAGAATTGTTTTTAATCCATTATCCAAAGTGTAGATTCCACGCCATTCCCACATTTTGGTGAGGGGATCATTTCCGGTCCGGGGATCATTTGCCGGCCAATTTGGGGATCATTTGCCGGCCGGTATCATTTGCCGCCGGCCGGGATCATTTGCCGGCTTGTACGATCCGAAGTCGGCCGAAGGCCGACGACGCCCTGGCGAGCGGCGGGCCATAAGAGAGATTTGAAACCGGAAACCGCGCAAGAAAAAGCCTCTGGTACCCAGGGTAAACTTAGGTCGACTTATAGTACAACTTGAAATCGCTAATAATTTTAAAATTAATCAGAAAAATAAACCGCGTTCCCTTCTGAATACAATGGAACTTCGATTTCTCGACTACCACGGAAACCGGCGAAAATTGGTTCGAGAAATCGGGAAGTTCGAAATATCGGGGGGAAAATTTCAGTGAAACAAGTCCAAAGGCCGGAACAACTTTTGGTACGCGAGTGTAATATCGGGTTTTTTGAGAAATCGAGGGTTCGAAAAATCGGGGTTCCACTGTATGTGTTTGAGTTTACTTTAAAATTCCTTCAGTGAAACAGTTCTGAGCTCATCTATCATTTTAAAATGTTATTTCTTCCGAATGCCTTGTTTATGGCTCCGTCAATTCCAAGCCCGCTCATCCCCCCCCCCCCCCGGGCATTTGTCGGGCATTTGTCATTTTTTTGTCAGAACGTTGAAAATGCCCCACGGTGGGGTCAGCTTATATGCACAAAATCCCCACGGTGGGGCTTCAGGAAGAGTGCAAATGCCCGACCCACGGGACAAGCTCAAAATTTTATTTTCTTGTACGGATTTAAAAATCTAAATTCCAAACAGAAGTATTATAAATGATGGACACTATAATTATTGTTCACAGATACATAGCTCTTTGCCTGGCTATTTATTTACACCTGTAATCATTGTCATGGTGTTTGGGACGTTTTGTTTTATTTAATTACAATTGCAACGCACCTCAGGAGAAGTTGAAGCTTCGTTCCGCCATCTTTGGTTCGCACGTGGAAAGCAACAGTGTACATTTTTGCACATGTGGGGTGGGGGTGGGGCTCCGGTACACTTGAAAAGTGCGGGACTCAAACGAGGTTTAATATCAACTCAGTTTTTACATTTTTATATCGGGGGCAATCAGGAAATTTTAAATAAACAACAAAGCATATACGTCTTTTAAAATCCGAAAGATCACGTTGCCTTTGACAATGCCCCACCCCCGGGTTGCCCGGTTATAGCAAATGCCCCACCCCAGGGATGGAAAAGTTGTAAAATGCCCGACAAATGCCCGGGGGGGGGGGGGCATGGTCGGGCTTGGAATTGACGGAGCCATTATATGGACCATTATTTTGGGAGAGAGTTGACAGTAATGCCAAAAAATACCGTCCATCGTATGAAATGAATGTTTCAGTTTTATTGTCTTATGCAATGCCGATCGTGGCAAAAAAACCTGTATACCTTAGTGCAACGAACGGTAGTTCACAAATGTTTATGAATATCAGCGGGGTCATAGTAAGGCCTTCAGTACTATATAGAAACAACAGAAAAATCAAAATCGAGGCCACTTGCGGGAATGTGTAAATAGAGAGTTGAATGTGTAAATACAGAGTTTGTATGAGAGTTCATATTATTATTATTATTATTATTCAAACGGGGTTTTTGTCAAGGCTGCCGTAAGTAGAGCTGTCCGCTTACAGGAGAGTCCGCTCAAAGACAGAGTTCGGCTTCGACTGACTATGGATCGAATAAACTGCTGCCTAACGACAAAATTTTAAATTTACCCCTCGAGGCCTTCGAAAACTCTGCCAGGACCCCATTCTTTGGATAATAGAAACCTTACTTTGTTCAATTTTGCTCACTTATGCAAACTTTTCCTTTGTTAGCTTTTGTTTTAAAAGAGGAAGTTTAAACCAACGCGCGATTAAGAGCCAGCGGAAATGACGTCAGCAATTGCATCACCGGGATGTCACGCAACCTGAAATGAAATATGGCGCAGGACCAACTTCAACTTCGGATAAACTGGAAATGCTTTTCGAGAAATAATTTCAAATGGAAAAGTAAATTTTTCAGGTACGTATGCACTACAACTTGTTTATTTCGCGATTTAGACGCATTTAGACTTGAAACTAGAAGAGTTCGGTTTGAAATGCGTCCAAGTGACAATTCCGCCGGGTCTATATCTGTGGCTATTTTTAGAACACACGTCCGACCAATGAGAAACTTTGTTATAAGTAGATGCGCATAAAAAGCCCGTGTGATTCAGGGATTTACCCAAACTGGTGTGAGTCACCGCCCGATAATAACCGAACCCCTCTGATAGCATATATTGAAGGTGGCTGATCAACTTCAGGTCATTTCAGTCCCGGTTTTTGAACTCGTCGATTCTCGTCCATAGCACGGTCTGTGTGGGAAAATTTACTTGGTTTGGAAAGGTAGGTTGAAATTAAATTACTCTAAAATTTTAGCATTGCGTTTATATACACATTAGAGAATAATTATAAGAGAACTCTTTATGAAGAAAATATGACGAGAAACCAATATCCCACAACTTTAATACGAAGCGATGTGTGCAAAATTGTTTGTTTTTTTTTCAAGCCGGAAAATTATATCTTATATAGCGTCCGGTCCGCTGTAGCCTGCGAGCGCAGACGTATTTCCGGCTCGTTTCGCCTAGTTTTCGATCGCCTCTCGTGCGTTCGAAAAGGAAACGAGTGCTACGGACTGGACCGGCCGACGGATGTAATCACTTCTCCTTGAAAGTTTAGTAACGGCGAATGGCTATATTCCACGCCGAACACCTCATGATCTCGGTTTAGTATGCAACAGTGCTCTTGCCAAATATCTTTTCGTGTCTCAATACTCCCTCTGCCTTCAATCAGCTTATAAAACTTATTCATAAACACAAGTTATGCCGCTAGAGATGAATTTAGCGCAATTATCAGAAACTGAAGGTCATATATGTGGAATATTGATTAAATGAATTGTTTTACCAGCTTCGCAGATTCAAGATTCTACATGGCAGTCGTTACGAAAAAGCTGGTCATCGTGGGTGATGGCGCCTGCGGAAAACCTGCCTTCTTTTTGTGTTCTCCAGAGACGAGTTTCCTGAATTTTATGCGCCGACAGTTTTTGAAAATTATGTGGCTGACATCGCAGTTGATGGAAAATTAGTCGAGCTACATTTATGGGATACAGCGGGAAAAGAAGAATATGACAGGATACGACCTCTCTCTTATTTCGACAGTGATGTCATTCTGATGTGCTTCTCCATTGATTGTCCCGACAGTTTAGAGAACATTCCTGAAAAATGGGCTCCCGAAATAAGGCATTTCTGCCCCAATGTGCCTATCGTTCTGGTTGGTAACAAAAAAGATCTGAGACATGATGAAAACACAAAGAGAGAGTTATCAAAGATGAAACAAGCGCCTGTTAAAAGCGAAGAAGCATCTTTAGTTTGTAAAAGAATCAAAGCTTACGCTTACCTAGAATGCTCTGCAAAGACAAGAGAAGGAGTTCGAGATGTATTTGACACTGCTGCGAAAGCTGCACTCAAGAAAATTAAAAAGCCGCGAGATCATAATAGGCCATGCAAAATCTTGTAAAAATCTTTTTTTACCCATTCCTTGGGAGAATTTAGCTTTCTCGAACAGAACTGGTCAAAGAAAGGAGAGTTTCAATTAGATCATTTAAACTGTCGTTTGCTGAGCTCCATGGTTAATTAAGAAAACTCGTGCAACATTTCTAGCCAATCAGAACAAGCACGCTTTTCAGTTTAACCAATCAGAAGCAATTAGTTCCCGCGCTTCAGACATGCACCGCGGGTTGCATGTTTTTATTTCGCTCATTCCTTTATTTGAGAAATAGAGGTGTATAAATTTGATGTCGGATGCAAAGTTTTTCTAGTTTCACTTTCTATGTTGTGTTGTAATCAGCTATTTCACCGTGACATCATCATGAAGTCTAACTATTTCACACTGTAATTCATCTGTTACAATCATCAAACAAAAGTGACAAATTAAAATATGGTTTAATCGTTTAATATTTTAAACATTGTAAAGAAACATCTCTGTTGTTATTTCTCAGCACGAAATGAAACATAATTTTTGCTCGACTCAGTTACCAACCTCGTTCCCAGGGTCTCTCTTCTTCCGCCAAACGCAATCGCGTTTGGAGGGAAGAAGAGAGACATACATACATACATACGTTATTTGATAAGTAGGTTGGGTAAAAGGCAGCCAAAGGGCTGATGCATGTGAACCTACTATACTAAAAATTAGGAATTACATTTGTAAAAATTACATTTATAAATTTAGAACTATGTATATACAAATCATGCCGCTGAGCCTCGACCCTGGGAACGAGGCTGCTCAGTTACGTCAACCCTTCGTTTATAACGTTTGTCGGAAACATTTCAACCGATGACTTCCGAAAACAATTTGACATCGGGAAATGGCAGAAAAATCGCGAACTTGTCTATGTATTTCTCCGTGCAATTTTACTAGTAATTATTTGAAGACATTTATACAAATATTCCCACACAAAAGCCACAAAAATAAATTACACTACAGTCATAACAGCCCCTTTAATCCGATCGATGTTTCCGTAAAGTTTGGTTTCTATGGTGACCATTTCAGATTACGCATACAGTATTTTGGAATTGGGAGTAAGTTGCGTCGAGAGGTTTTCCGGCGAATTCGTAAACTTTCCAAAGTTCGTTACGCCGGTTAATTTGTAAATGTTTCACTTGGCGGCCGACGCAACACAACTTGAATCAGGAAAATAAACCGCCCTCCCTTTTAATAAATTATGTTTTCTCTATGGAATACTCTGCACAGCATAAAATTACTTTCAAACAGGTCTGAGCTCATCTATCATTTTAAAATTTTCTTTCTTCCGAACGCCTTGTTTTTAGGCTTTTTAGGGCTCTCTCGCGTGTCATGCACGCGTGAATACACGCGCTCGCGGGTGGATACACGCAATCACGTGAGTCACACACGGCGAAACCTTGAACACGTGTGGATGCACGGTATCTCGCGTGGATACACGCACTCACGCGTGGATTGCGAGACTTACACGGTGGCGAATCCTAACAAAGACCACTATATAGAATAAGCGTTTATATATTTTCGTTTTCTTCTGATTTCCAGGAGTATAACAGACTTCGAGGAGCCATGTACTGGTTAAGGCTTTAGACTGAAGAGATTCACTCGTTATTTCGCGAAGTTCCACATTCTGTTTCTGTACAAATCAATGATAAAGGAATCGTTCATGGCTTGTGCTGTGTGCAACTTTGATCTGTAAAAACTTCAACAATAGTTCAACGCTGTTGGACCAGTTTTAATAAAATTCAAAATCACGGTTTGTTGTAGGTTGAAATAGATTTTATGCCTCTAGCCTCCAATCCAAATGCAAATACAGTCGAAGCTCTCCGTGCGACCACTCTTGTAAGCGACCAAGCTCTAGTTGCGACCACCATTGTAAAACCCCGTTTGAATTGTCACTCAAACTCTGTAATTAAAATCCGTAAGCGACCGCGACCACTTTTGGGAATTACCAACTGGTCATTTCCTTTGTTTTTAAGCTCTCGTAAGCTATTACTAGTAATCATCTGAATAAGAGAAGTTTTCAATCTCTGTGGATGCGTGATCTGTACATTAGCTATCGTACATTTCGTAAGTGGCCAGCCTCAATTCAGCACGTGGTCGCTTACGAGAGCCCATTCTCGTAAGCGACCAGCTCTAGTTGTTACGACCACGTTTTTGAATTCCCGAGGTGGTCGCTTACGAGAGCTTCGACTTTAGGCTCATCAGTTGGGGGGGGGGGGGGGGGGGGATGGGGATAGGGCAAGAAGAAAAGGGCAAGCGAAGCGAGTCGGGTGGGACTGGGGAGAAAATACAGTCGAAGCTCCCGCAGCTGACACCCTCTGGAAACAGAACAAGTGTCCGCAACTGGAGCTGGCCGCATAAGGGAATGAATCTGGTAAGCGGATACTAGCAGTATAAAGGATAGGTGGTCGCTTATGGGAGCTTGTACCGAACGGCAGTTCACAATTATTTATGAATATCAGCGGGGTAATGGCTAATAGGAGTACTCCCTTGTTGTGGTCTCCAGAAACAACAACAAAATCCAAACCGCGGCCACTTGCGGCAATGTGACATGCAAATACAGAGTTTGTATGAGAGTTCAAACGGGGTATCGTCAAGGCAACCGTAAGCAGAGCTTTCCGCTTACGAGAGTGTCCGCTCAGAGCACTTTGACTGTACTTATAAACTTTACCTATCGTGAGCGGTGACGTAACCGAAGAGGCTCCGCGTGCAGAATAAATTGGGAACCTGCCTACCGACAAAATTTTAAATTTACCCTGCGATGCCTTCGAACTCTGCCAGGACCCCATTGTTTGGATAATAGACATTTTACTCTGTTCAATTTTTCAGTACAGAATGAGGTTTTTCTTTTGCTAACATAACTTATGTAAACTTTTCCTCAGTTAAGAGGAAGTAAGAGCCAGCGGAAATGACGTCATCAATTGAAAACCGCACACCGTCATGTCACGGCACTTGTCATGCAGCCTGATGACACGATACGAATGCAACTTCGGACAAAAAATAATTTCAAATGGAAAAGTAAATAAATATTGTTTCAGGTACCATTATAGCGTGTTTATTTCGCGATTTAGACTTGTACACTTAATCAAAGGGTTCGGTGTGAAATGCGTCTAAGCACAATTCCGCCGGGTTTATATCTGTGTCTATTTTTAGAACACACGTCCGTCCAATGAGAAGCTTTGTTATAAGTAGATGCGCAAAACAGACACTCAAAAAAAAAAGCCCGTGTGAATCGGTGTGATTCAGGGATTTACCCAAACTGGTGTGAGTCACCGCCTGATAATAACCGAACCTCTCTGATAGCATATATTGAAGGTCGATGATCAACTTCAGGTCATTTCAGTCCCGGTTTTTGAGCTCGTCGATTCTCGCCAACTGCTGCCGTCTGTGTGGGAAAATTAACTTGGTTTGGAAAGGTAGGTTGAAATTAATTACTCTAAAATTTTAGCATTGCGTTTATATATGACACATGAGAAAATAAGAGAACTCTTTATGAAGAAAATATGACGAGAAACCCATATACTACATCTCACGAAGCGATGTGTGCGAAATTGTTTTTTCAAGCCGGAAAATTATATAGCGTCCGGCGAGAGGCGAACGAAAGGTCCGCCGGGGTTCGAAATTTTCAGTTTTCGCCTAGTTTTCCGGATCGCCTCTCGTGTGTTCGGAAAGGAAATGAGTACTGCTACGGACTGGCCGACGTAGGTAATCACTTTTCCTTGAAAATTTAGTAACGGCGAATGGCTATATTCCACGCCGAACACCTCATGATCTCGGTTTAGTATGCAACAGTGCTCTTGCCAAATATCTTTTCGTGTCTCAATACTCCCTCTGCCTTCAATCAGGTTAAAACTTATTCATAATTACAAGTTATGCCGCTAGAGATAAATTTAGCGCAATTATCAGAAACTGAAGGTCATATTTGTGGAATATTGATTATTATAAAATGCATTATTGTTTTACCAGCTTCGCAGATTCAAGGTTCAACATGGCAACCATTAGGAAAAAGCTGGTCATCGTGGGTGATGGCGCCTGCGGGAAAACCTGCCTTCTTTTTGTGTTCTCCAGAGACGAGTTTCCCGAATTTTATGCGCCGACAGTTTTTGAAATGATGTGGCTGACATCGCAGTTGATGGAAAATTAGTCGAGCTACTTTTATGGGATACAGCGGGACAAGAAGCGTATGATAGACTACGACCTCTCTCTTATCCCGACACTGATGTCATTCTGATGTGCTTCTCCATTGATTGTCCCGACAGTTTAGAGAACATTCCTGAAAAATGGGCTCCCGAAGTAAGGCATTTCTGCCCCAATGTACCTATCGTTCTGGTTGGTAACAAAAAAGATCTGAGACATGATGAAAACACAAAGAGAGAGTTATCAAAGATGAAACAAGCGCCTGTTAAAAGCGAAGAAGCATCTTTAGTTTGTGAAAGAATCAAAGCTTACGCTTATCTAGAATGTTCTGCAAAGACAAGAGAAGGAGTTCGAGATGTATTTGACACTGCTGCGAAAGCTGCACTCAAGAAAATTCATAAGCCGCGAGATCATAATAGGCCATGCAAAATCTTGTAAAAATATTCGTTTTCTCTCATTCCTTGCGTGGGAGAATTTAGCGTTCTAGAACAGAAAGGTCAAAGAAAGGAGAGTTTTAATTAAGATCATTTAAACTGTCGTTTGCTGAGCTCCATGGTTAATTCATTCTCGTCCCCAGAGGCCACGATCCTTTTGGTCAGCACCAAGAATCGAGACCTCTGGCCGGAACCAATTTGTTGAGCATGCGCAGAGTAACCGGAAGTCCGCGAATCGCGGACTACCGTCAAATCTGACAAATCTGATTGGCTGAGAATATAGAACGAGTACTCTGCGCATGTTCAACAAATTGGTTCCGGCCAGAGGTCTCGATTCTTGGTGCTGACCAAAAGGATCGTGGCCTCTGGGGACGAGAATGTGGTTAATTAAGAAAACTCGTGCAACATTTCTAGCCAATCAGAACAAGTACGCTTTTCAGTTTAACCAATCAGAAGCAATTAGTTCCCGCGCTTCAGACATGCACCGCGGGTTGCATGTTTTTATTTCGCTCATTCCTTTATTTGAGAAATAGAGGTGTATAAATTTGATGTCGGATGCAAAGTTTTTCTAGTTTCACTTTCTATGTGTGTTGTAATCAGCTATTTCACCGTGACATCATCATGAAGTCTAACTATTTCACACTGTAATTCATCTGTTACAATCATCAAATAAAAGTGACAAAATTAAAATATGGTTTAATCGTTTAATATTTTAAACATTGTAAAGAAACATCTCTGTTGAATGAAACCAAGAGAGGATGATCTAAGAGAACACATCCCCCATACATGGGCCTCTTCCAATGATAATCTTTTTCAATCTAATTTTAGCGCGTGGACATACTGCGCGGCTATTTTAAGGAAGACACCTGATTGGTCAGTTGTAATGACGTAATGAAATTTAAGAAACGCGATCACTTCTTTACATTTCGATTTACGATTTCAGTAGATGGACATCGACACGACGGCGAGAAAAATCTTCGCAGTGACATCTGATCCTCTGATCATTGGCCGCGCAACCATGGGGACGAGAACTAAGCGCGAAGCTTAAAATAGATTGAAAAAAAAACTATCATGGGGCATGGGGATGTGTTCTCTTAGATCATCCTCTCTTGATGAAACATAATTTTTGCTCGACTCAGTTACCAACCTCGTTCCCAGGGTCTCTCTTCTTCCCGCCAAACGCAATCGCGTTTGGAGGGAAGAAGAGAGACATACATTGGGTTGTGGTCTCCGATTAGAAACAACAGAGAAATCAAAATCGCGGCCACTTGCGGCAATGTGACATGCAAATACAGAGTTTGTATGAGAGTTTAAACGGGGTATCGTCAAGGCAACCGTAAGCAGAGCTTTCCGCTTACAAGAGTGTCCACTCAGAGCACTTTGACTGTACTTATAAACTTTACCTATCGCGCCGTGAGCGGTGACATAACCGAAGAGGCTCCGCGATCCGCGAGCAGAATAAATTGAGAACCTGCCTGCCTTCGAACTCTGCCAGGACCCCATTCTTTGGAGAATAGAAATCTTACTCTGTTCAATTTTTCAGTACAGAATGAGGTTTTTCTTTTGCTAACATAACTTATGTAAACTTTTCCTTTGTTAAGAGGAAGTAAGAGCCAGCGGAAATGACGTCATCAATTGAAAACCGCACACCGTCATGTCACGGCACTTGTCACGCAACCCGATGACACGTACCAATGCAACTTCGGGCAAAAATAATTTCAAATGGAAAAGTAAATTGTTTCAGGTAGGTATACATTATAGCGTGTTTATTTCGCGATTTTATTAATATTAGACTTGTACACTCAATCAAAGGGTTCGGTGTGAAATGCGTCTAAGCACAATTCCGACGGGTTTATATCTGTGTCTATTTTTAGAACACACGTCCGTCCAATGAGAAGCTTTGTTATAAGTAGATGCGCAAAACAGTCTGAGACACTCAAAAAAAGCGCGTGTGAATCGGTGTGATTCAGGGATTTACCCAAACTGGTGTGAGTCACCGCCCGATAATAACCGAACCCCCCTGATAGCATATATTGAAGGTGGATGATCAACTTCAGGTCATTTCAGTCCAGGTTTTTAACTCGTCGATTTTCGTCCACAGTGTCCGTGTCAAAGTTTGGAAATTCAACTTCAGGTCATTTCAGACCCGGTTTTTGAGCTCGTCGATTCTCGTCCATAGTGTCCATATCAAAATTTACTTGGTTTAGAAAGGTAGGTTGAAATTAATTACTCTAAAATTTCAGCATTATGCGTCTAATAGAGAAAAAAAGAACTTTCTATGAAGAACTGAATATGACGAGAAACCAATATCCCAAACTCACGAAGCGATGTGTGCGAAATTTTTTTTTTTTTTCAAGCCGGAAAATTATATAGCGTCCGGCGCGCGAGAGGCGAACGAAAGGTCGGGCGCGAAATTCTTTTTCGCCTAGTTTTCGATCGCCTCTCGTGCGTTCGGAAAGGAAACGACTGCTACCGACTGGCCGACGGAAGTAACCGCTTTTCCTTGAAAATTTAGTAACGGCGAATGATCTCGGTTTAGTATCAACAGTGCTCTTGCCAAATATCTTTTCGTGTCTAAATACTCGCTCTGCCTTCAATCAGGTTAACTTACTCATAAATACGCTCAAATACAACAATTTCAATCGCTTGCCCTTTTTAAACAGAAACTAAAAACTCACTTTTTTCGAGAAGCTTTTAGAAATTGTTGATTTGTTTTTACATGTAGTTTTTCATTAGGTTTAATTTCATTTTTAACTTGTTAGTTTTTTTTGCATTAGGATTTGTTACCAGTGTGACTGAAGCTTTTTAGAAGTTGTTGATTTGTTTTGATATGCTGTCTTAGATTAGGTTTAATTTTCTTTCTAACTTGATTATTGTAAAGCGCTGTTGATAGTTATATGTAGATATCGCTGTAAAAGTGATTAAATTATTATTAAGATTATATTGTTTTACCCAGCTAGCTTCGCAGATTCAGGATTCAACAGTCAGGGGGACTAAGACCCATGTAATACGGTCTTACATTTGCTCTCGTCTTTGTGCGTATTCGCACTCTAAAATGCTATGTCGTACAGCAGGGCCGTAGCTAGCGGGGGGGCAAGGGGGGCAGTTGCCCCCCCAAGAATGGGCAATGCTTTCTGAAAAACGAAAACTGCGTATGTTTTTTTCGCGTTCAAACAGCCGCCTTCTTGATAAAAATATATGCCGAGGGTCTTTCAAAAACAAGATTGAACATTTCAAAGGCTTGGTACTCGATCTCCCCAGATTTTGCTCGGCATATTAATCAAGATGATGGGGAACGAAGAGGCGAGAACTTCTTACTTCTTAGGTAACTAAGTAAGTAGTTATATTTTGACTGCCCGGTACCATACTAATTTGAACATTTACGATTGATTGAGAAATATATTTTGGAGCGGAAATCCAACTGGAGACATCTTTTACACACAAAATAGACTAATAAAATGTTTAGTGTACTAAGGCCGATATACGGTATGTATCAAGGTAACAAAACCTCGCAAATATTGCTGTAAGCACTAAAAATACCTGTCATTTTACACTGAATCGAGATTGATTTTTTGACAAAATATCTCATGGAAAATGCTCAAAATAGCATTTCCGAGCCTCTAGATTTCAAAATTTTCTGAGGGGGCATGCCCCCAGACCCCCCTAGCGGCTCGCGCCTTCGGCACTCGCTTCATTGCCCCCCCATTCAAAAAATTCTAGCTACGGCCCTGTACAGTGTATAATAAACCCAAACAATACCTGCAAAGGAGACTGACGTTAAATACAGTATTCAAAAACTTCAATACCCCTTTGCAGATTGACAATACAACATGGCAGCCATTAGGAAAAAGCTGGTCATCGTGGGTGATGGAGCCTGTGGGAAAACCTGCCTTCTTCATTCGTTCGCCAAACACGAGTTTCCTGAAGTTGATGTGCCAAAAGTTTTTGAATGTTATGTGGCTGACATCGAAGTAGATGGCAAGACAGTAGAGCTACCATTCTGGGATACGGTGGGACACGAAGATTACGCTACCCTACGACCTCTCTCTTATCCCGACACTGATGTCATTCTGATGTGCTTCTCCATTGATAGTCCCGACAGTTTAGAGAACATCCCCAAAAAGTGGATTCCCGAAGTAAGGCATTTCTGCCCCAATGTACCAATCATTCTGGTTGGTAACAAGCAAGATCTGAGAAATGATGAAAACACAAAGGGAGAGTTATCAAAGATGAAACAAGCGCCTGTTAAAGGCGAAGAAGCATATTTAGTTTGTGAAAGAATCAAAGCTTACGCTTACCTAGAATGCTCTGCTAAAACAAGGGAAGGAGTTCAAGATGTATTTGACACTGCTGCGAAAGCTGCACTCAAGACCAAGAAAAAGCGATTGGATACCAGGCCTTTGTGCATTTGCAAAATCTTGTAAACTGTTTTTATCTTTCATTCCTTGTTGGGATGCAGGGATAAATTTAGCTTTCTGAACAGAAAGGTCAAAGAAAGGAGACTATTAAGCTTTTATCATTTAAATAGAGCAATGTTTCAATAACTGAGCTCCACCGTTAATTAGGAAAACTCGTGCAGCATTTCTAGCCAATCAGAGCAAGCATGCTTTTCAGTTTAACCAATCACAAGCAATTAAAATCAGAACCGCTTTAGTTTTTCCCGCGCTTCAGACATGCACCGGTTGCATGTTTTTATTTCGAGTTCAGTGGCCATAACGCTATCCACTGGACAAATCGCTATCGTGTTATCCACCCTTTGAACACTGAACCGGGCCCTGATTGGCGCATTCCTTTGTCGGAAAGAACGGGCCTCGTTAAACTGCAAAATCAAATAAACTGGTAACAAAATTAAAATACGGTTTATTTATCGCAGCAGTTTTTGGAGTCTAACGCCGACTTGACCGGCCTGAGATCCCTCAAAGGCAGACTCGTACCCAGTGGCTATTTATCTGATTAGAAACAATTTTAGCCGAGGAAATCTGAGAGCGAGATTAATTATGCGGCGCGTGGGGCGTTCTGGGAAGGGACAAAACTCCCCGCGCGCCGACAGGGCTGAATAACGTCTGCAAAAACAAAACACCCCATAACATAGAGTGTTTACCATTTACCCAAAAAATCCGGAAATTTCGGTTGGAATGTAAATGGTAAGGTTATTTTGGTTTGCCCGACCGGAAAATTTCCGAAATAAACGGAACGTCTTCAGAGGTAGTCCAAAATTCCCAACCAGAATTTCCGACGGAAATTTGTTTACCATTTGCTCTTAGCTACCAGTTCCAGGCCCTGCGCCAGTTTTGATCCGTAAGCGTGGCCACTCAGCTCGCGTTTCTGAATGTCAACAACATGGCTTCTGGCGTGGCTGCATTTATACTGCATTATATGTACTTCCATGTTCGACATGTAATTCAAAGAAAAGCCAAAATCTGCTTCTGTAGTGGAATCGGTTTCCCCCAAATCGATTTCCTGTAGGAATTGCACCTTAAGCTGCCAACTCTTGCGTAAGTACTTCGACAGTATAATTATATTTTTGGTCATTCGAAAGTGGAATCTGAACTCATCAACTAAAGACGGCACCACAACCTCATGAAAACCGACAATCCTATTAAGATCTCTCTTCATGAAAGCTGCAGTTGTTGTGGATCTCTCTGTCGTACTCATAATCGAAAAGTAATTTACCCATCACTCGACCACCATTTTATAAGTTTTGTATTATTTGTGGGGTTCATACCACAAGCGACCACAAGCTATACTTCCTTTGGACTCCAGTCATTTTACACCTAATATGATTTTGTTTATTGTTACTTGTAATTTATGGTGAAAGTGAAATAAAGATTGATTGAAGATTGATTTACCTCTGCCACCATCTTGAATCTAGTTACCAGACTCTCTCTCTGTCAGTTGGAATGAATTGCGCAAATGGTACACGCCAATCTCGAACGGAATTTCCCATTCGGGAGTTTTGCTTACCATTTGCACAAACCGTGAACCAACCGGTTTTTCCATGTAAATGGTAAACACTCATAGATTCATGGGATGAGCTAAGAGTTTTTGGATTGCTTGGCGCGAAGCGCGAGGGACTGCTTGGAACGAGCGCGAGAGCGGGGGATGGCGGGAAGGCGAAGAATAGGAAGTGCCGCGCTGTGCGTGCTTGCGAGCGACTGGGGACGAGGCATTCGTTTATAAAGTTTGTCGGAAACGTTTATTTCAACCGCTGACTTCAGAAAACAATTTGACATCGGGAAATGGCAGAAAAATCATTTTTATACATAATTGTTATAAAATACACTACAGTCATAACAGCCTATTTAAGGCGGGGTTCCACCTGAATGCCATTTTTCGGAAAAATCTCGTTCACGTTTCAAGCAATCCAAAAACTCTATGCTCATCTCATGAATCTATTTTATGGGGTGATTTGTAAATGTTTGGGTGATTTTGGGGTATGTTTGGGAGGAAATAGTTTTCTCATTAGGATATGTAAAATTTAGGAAAATATGAAATATTGAAGATTTAATGTAGTTTTAAAATTAGAATTTGAAGTTAAAAATTAGTAGATGGACACCAAAATAGTCCACTATCAACCTGGGGTGCTCTTGCGTGGGTATCAACTGTCTGTTGGTGTTCCAAAAATCATTTTCTTTCTTCTATCCCTTCTTTATAAAATTTCATTGAAATGATCCGATCGATGTTTAGTACCTTTGGTGCATATTTCAGATTACGCATACACAGGAGCATATCAATATGCTCCTGGCCCCGGGGGGGGGGGGGTACTCCCTTATATAAGCTATATAGGTATGTGCGGCGCCAAAGGGTATGGTTTTTGAGCCGTATTGGTCTGAAAAACGCCCGGGTATAGATTTTGACCATTTTGGTCTGAAATAGGGTATATATTTTTGCCAATTTTCCCCGAAATTTAAGGGTCAGGTCTGAAATAGGGTAGGGAAAATCACATATTTTGGTCTGAAATAGGGCAAGGGTTTCAAGCAAGAAGCGTGCCGCACACCCCCACCCAAATTTTTGGGGAGTACCCCCCCCCCCCCCCCCCCGACCGGGGCTCCTGGCATACAGTACTTGGGTTCTTGCGTAGAGAGACTTTATATCATCACAAGTTTTCCGGCGAATTCGTATAAAACTTTCCAAAATTCGCTACGCCGGTTAATATTACCTATATCAATCAACTATCATGAAGTGTTTCACTTGCCCGCCGACGCAACACAACTTGGCCCGCTATTAATTAATCAGCAAAATAAACCGCGTTCCAACCTCGTTCCCAGGGTCTCTCTTCTTCCCGCCAAACGCGATTGAAAAGAGACCCTGGTTGGGGCTGGTCACGTGTCTAGGTGACATTTTTAAACCCTAGGGAGGGCTCCTATAATTACGAATCTTTGTCGTGCTTGCTACAAACCGCCACTGTTCACAGGGATTTGCGATCGTCTTAAGATTTCTTATAAGCCCAAGCAAGTTAAGTGTTTAGAGGCAATTTACTGTGGCCGAGATGTTGTTAACTAACCAAGCTAATATATTTTGCGAGTCAGTCTAAAATGCTGTAAAATCTAACACATCGCACAATGTAAATAAAACTGAAGTGAAATGCACGTTATATGTCGAGTTATTTCTTTTGTAAGATCCTAAAGGCTAAAGGTAAGGCAGGTGCAATGAAAACAAACAGAAACAAACAATAATACGTAATTTACCTGGAGTTGGGTTGAATTTTCTTGAAGATTCATACCGATCGCAATATGTTATGATCGGCTCATTTTGTCAACTTTTATAAATTATATTCGCAACGCCGCCGGTAGCGACAAAATACACGAGACCGTCAAATGAACAGATAAAAGAATCGAGCAAAACATCGTAACCGAATGAATAAAAACTATAAAGATTTTATTTACCCCTTTCCTGTCCTGGATTTGAAACTATAAGTTCGATCCGCGACGGTTGCCTTTCAACCCTTCGCCGCGCCGGCCTTCACTCTTGGTAAATGTTCGTTGTACAGCCGGTGGCGATATTTCGATAAAACACCTAAGAACTCTGGCTTTCGTTGATCGTTGAAGGCTTCAAAATTCATTAATCGTCTTTCGCATGGCCTGTACAATATATGTGATGTGTCAAATATAATTTATCTTGTCCCAAATTATGGTCCAACAACCCATAAATACGCTCCACAGTGTAGCGCCATAAATATATTCAATAGTACAGCGGGCGAGCAGTGCGCGATTTCCTTTCCTTTAGCAAAGAAGATTCTTTGAGAGCTTTTGAGCAGGATACATCGCCAACCGATTTGCACAGCCTGCAACAACTCGGATTTTAATTGGAACCGCCAAAGTGTTTACCACGAAAACACGTCCTGATTTACAACACTCAGTAGAGACAAATTTCACACTTAGCTGCCCCTCCCTCACATCGTTTATTTGTAATCTCCCAGATTCTGGGAGCCACGTGACCAGCCCCAACCAGGGTCTCTTTTCAATCGCGTTTGGCGGAAGAAGAGAGACCCTGGGAACGAGGTTGACCGCGTTCCTCTTAAATATGTGTTTGAGTTTTCTTCCTCTATTCTGTACAACTTAAAACAAAAATAATAAAAAAATAAAAAATACTCTGTACAACTTTAAAATTCCATTGAAACAGGTCTGAGCTCATCTACCATTTTAAAATTTTCTTTCTTCCGAATGCCTCTTGTTTTTGGGCTCTCAAAAACAGGATCACTTCCGCTTGCGTCATAAATACGATGTGGTTTGACGCATTTCTGCTCCGCTCATGCAAAAACAATTTCCTCTACAAAATTGTCAAGGCAAAGCAAAAATGTGCTGTCTATTTTTCTGAACTGAAAAATTCAACTTTATTGTGTAGGATTTTGACAACAAATATATTGCGTTACTAGGCGCTGTTCGAGAAAATGAGCCCACCCACACGCTCCTCCCAAATTCTAGCCTATCATGTCGCTGTCACGAATCTTCATGAATGTCACGCAATATTGTTGACTTTTCCTTTCTCTCTCAAAAGCTCTCGTCCTATGGATTATTCAAAATTACCCTGTATCTTGATGATCAGTGCTACAGACCTGATTTCATATTCATCCTTTCAAACACAAAAGTGCAACTGGAGAAAAACGGAAAGATTTTGCATTTATACTGTTGCTATTTTTAGAACACACGTGTCTTAGGTCAGCGGCCAATAATAGGCGAACCCCCCAAATAGGATAAATTGAGAGGAGTGACAAAACCCATGGTTGTTGTCTTTCGCTCTGCTTGTATAATCTGAGTTTTCGTCGTCGTATCGGTTCTAGCTCACAGCAAAAGGGGATAGACTACTTGGTTTTGGAAAGGTAGGTTATTAGATACCACGATCGTGTAATAATTGAAGGGATTGAGGTGATTCAAGTAAGAAAATCGCATCAGAAATGTAGCGATTCCAAGCTAAAATTGAGACCGTGGGAACAAATTATTCGCGCTGTTATTTCACAATCTATTCCGTGTTCGCCCCGTTTATAGCCAAATCCAAGACATCTTAGTGTTGTGATATGCTCATCGTTTATTCCTTTTGCTGTTTTAGAGGGATTTTCGACGAGTTTAACTTGCTTTCTTCTTATAACAGAGGTCATAATTACTGAAATATTCGGATTGGTTTAGCTAGAAAGAGGGCATTATTCGCCAATTGTTCTTTATAAGGGCCAAATCCAAAGATTACCGAAGATTACCAATAATTATTAGTAGCTCTGAAGATTCTAATGTTGGCTTGAATACTTCTGTGACTGTCAGTAAATGATAACTGTTTAAATTCCAAGCCCACTCATCTCCCCTTCCCCCCACTGGGCATTTGTCGTGGTCATAATAAGGCCCCATCCACACTAATGCTTTTCGATGCGCTTTCACCTATCATCCACACTACAACGATCAAAATCGCTGATCGTTTCATTGAAATCGAAAACGCATACATTTGAAAATGTTGTCCAGAGTGGAGACATTTGAAAACGGAGCCCTATATCATATTAGTGTGGACAGCGAAAACGGAGGCTTTCGAAAAACACTGACGTCAGTCACACCACAAACAGCGGGCGGTTCTATTTGTCGCATATGCAGATGACTGGCATAGCGTATTCGATCATTTTAGTATGGATGAGGAAAACATTGCAAAAATGATAGTCTGGACGTGGAGCTTTTGGTGCGTTTTCGGTAAAAAACACAAACCTCGTACCCAGGGTCTCTCTTCTTCCCGCCAAACGCGATTGAAAAGAGACCCTGGTTGGGGCTGGTCACGTGTCTAGGTGACATTTTTAAACCCTAGGGAGGGCTCCTATAATTACGAATCTTTGTCGTGCTTGCTACAAACCGCCACTGTTCACAGGGATTTGCGATCGTTTTAAGATTTCTTTTAAGCCCAAGCAAGTTAAGTTTTTAGAGGCAATTTACTGTGGCCGAGATGTTGTTAACTAACCAAGCTAATATATTTGCGAGTCAGTCTAAAATGCTGTAAAATCTAACACATCGCACAATGTAAATAAACTGAAGTGAATGCACGTTATATGTCGAGTTATTTCTTTTGTAAGATCCTAAAGGCTAAAGGTAAGGCAGGTGCAATGAAAACAAACAGAAACAAACAATAATACGTAATTTACCTGGAGTTGGGTTGAATTTTCTTGAAGATTCATACGATCGCAATATGTTATGATCGGCTCATTTTGTCAACTTTTAATTTATATTCGCAATGCCGCCGGTAGCGACAAAATACACGAGACCGTCAAATGAACAGATAAAAGAATCGAGCAAAACATCGTAACCGAATGAATAAAAACTATAAAGATTTTATTTACCCCTTTCCTGTCCTGGATTTGAAACTATAAGTTCGATCCGCGACGGTTGCCTTTCGACCCTTCGCCGCGCCGGCCTTCGCTCTTGGTAAATGTTCGTCGTACAGCCGGTGGCGATATTTCGATAAAACACCTAAGAACTCTGGCTTTCGTTGATCGTTGAAGGCTTCAAAATTCATTAATCGTCTTTCGCCATGGCCTGTACAATATATGTGATGTGTCAAATATAATTTATCTCGTCCCAAATTATGGTCCAACAAATCCCTAAATACGCTCCACAGTGTAGCGCCATAAATATATTCAACAGTACAGCGGGGCGAGCAGTGCACGATTTCCTTTCCTTTAGCAAAGAAGATTATTTGAGAGCTTTTGAGCAGGATACATCGCCAACCGATTTGCACAGCCTGCAACAACTCGGATTTTAATTGGAACCGCCAAAGTGTTTACCACGAAAACACGTCCTGATTTACAACACTCAGTAGAGACAAATTTCACACTTAGCTGCCCCTCCCTCACATTGTTTATTTGTAATCTCCCAGATTCTGGGAGCCACGTGACCAGCCCAAACCAGGGTCTCTTTTCAATCGCGTTTGGCGGGAAGAAGAGAGACCCTGGGAACGAGGTTGTAAAAAACAGAGCATTTCA